>JARHVA010002115.1:2397500-2412500 GCA_037957365.1 Torreya grandis
GCAAAACTTCACTCTTGGACTTTATACACAATTCAATCCATTACAATATTATCCCTTTAGATGCATTGTGTATGACCTTACTCCCTTATAATGCCAAACAACTATATTTGGCCTCTATCTTAAATTATATAAAATGGACAAAAAATAATGCATCCCTTGAAAAAGAGGATTTATAACATCAATATATTTAAAAAAATTATTTTCCACTCTACATCTAGGTATGAATTTACATTAAAATGACAAAATGAGTTCTTGTGGATAGTGGCCCAAAACTTTAACATTTCCAACATATCCTTTATCTCCTTAATTAGCATTGGACCTTTAGACTTGGAACCATATAATATGATCATGAAAGGATTTGATAATACTTGAAGACAAGTTTATGGGCAAATAACATTGAATATTATTATGGGTCCCTATACATTTCCAGCTTTATACCAAGTTATGCCAAATGATTTAAACTATAACATTCTAGATTGGGATGTCCTTGTATACATGAAATATATGTGATTCCCTCTACATAACATGTATTATTAAAATTTAATCATCAAGGATTTATTTACACATGTCTAATGGATACTAATCCCTTGAAACATTACACAATGGTACAACAACCCAATAGTACTACACTAAAATCCTATAACCCCTATTTTGATTACCAATATTTATAAAGATATGGATAAAAATTCCAAGTGTTAGGTAAAAATGAGCAAGGCATGGATCAAATTATTTCTCCTATAAATAATACAAACTACCAAGGTTTGGGTTTTTTAGAAACATCAAGACACAAACATATCTATCATATAATAATTTGTTTTAAAAAAGACACAATGAAATGTATGCATATATTCATAACTGAGCTTATATTAGTCAAATATCATATAATTGATGAGGATGTTTCCCTTAAAATTTAGACACTGGATGAGTTTTCCAATGATTAATCATAACTAGAGTACTTGGGAGCGTATGAGGATATCTTTTCCTTCTATCATAAAAATAGGTATTGTCTTCCTACCTCTTTTCGTGCTTACGTTGGTGAGAGAGATTATGAAAACATCCAAAAAAATACATAAAATGGTATTCATACCACACCATTCATTGAGGATAAGTCTACTTTATTAAATGAAGAAATAATCAAGTATAACTTTACGACATATAAGGATCCTCAACTAGTTTTACTTTCTTGCATGATGTAGGATGATGAAGGAAAAGCCTATAGACAAGTCCTCCATGATTTTAATAAACTCTTTACTTTGTATTATTTGTATATTCCTAAGATTCATCCATTGGTGGCATTGTATGACATATTATTATACCCATATATAAAACAAATAAAACATAAAATTTGAAAAATGTATTCAAAAGTGGTGTTATTTGTATAAGATGAAATATAAAATATCTTAGACACTATATTTATAAGAGTCATAAATTTGTTTTATTGTGTATCCAACATTTTACCTATCAAAGAACCCAATGGTGTATTTCCATGTTTCACTGATTATCAGGATTTAAATAAGGCTTACCCTAAAGATGATTTATCATTACCTAACATCTAAACGATTGTATATTCTATATCTAGTTATGATATATTTTCTTTTATGGATGGATTCACAAGATATAACCAAATCAAAATTAACCATGTAGATGAATAAAATATTTGATTTACCACTCTTTGTGGTACATTTTGTTATACAATCATGAGTTTTAGATTAAAAAATGTAGGAGATACATATCAAAGGGCTATGAATCATACATTTCATGATTTTATACACAAAAATATTAAATATTATGTTGATTATTTAATTTGAAAATATAAACATCACTAAGACCATGTTAATTATTTATGATAAATATTTGAGTGCTTATGTAAGTTCAATGTTTGTTTAAATCCAAAAGAATGGGTTTTGGGGGTATCCATCAAAAACCTCATAGGATAAATTATCTATTAGTAAGACATTAAGGTTTATCCAAAAAAGGTAAAATATATTATATAAATTCCACCGCCAACCAATCTAAAGTGGTTATGATGTTTATACAGCCAAATTTAAGCTAGTTAGCATTTCATTACTTAGTCAACTGATAAAACAACCCCATTCACCTATTTGTTAAACATGGGTACAAAATTAATATTGGATTATGTATTTCAACAAAGTTTTGATAAAATTATATCATATTTATCAAATCAACTAGTACTTATTCCTCCTATCCTAGATAGGCTACTAATTTACATATCAACCACCCATGAGGCCCTAGGGGTTCTAATAGCACAATTTGATAATAATCATAAAAAAATGCAATCAATTATATCAATCACTAGTTAGTTGATTATGAAAAAATATGTCTAGCCTTTGTTTTTTATACTAATAAACTACAACCTTATTTTCTCAGTAATAAGTTTCACATCATAATTAAAGAAGATCCAATAAAGTTACTTATGAACAAAGCACACCTAATCATCCACATAAAAAAATGGGTCATACAACTTATAGAGTTTGACCTTAAATTTAAAGCCTAAAATTTAGTAAAATGACAAATCATAGTTGAGCATTTAGTGGCTAATCCTTTACCAAGTTCTTTTCAACTCACTAAAGCTTTCTAGGATGAGTTCAAAGCATACAATATATCTTCGAATCAATTGATAATGTTCTTTGATGGATAAAAATATAGAACATGGGTGGATGATGGTAATTTTTAATACATGACTTTATAATATAAATTACCTTTTTCTTGCACAAAAATATAGCCAAATATGGGGCCTTGATCATTGGATTATCCATAGCAAATAATCTTGATATAATAGACATGAAAGTTTTTCAAAATTCCTAGTTGGTTGTTAATCAAGTTATTAATCTTTAAAAAACTAAAGAAGATTTTTTTTTTCCATATAAATAAATGGTATATAAACTCACATAGATATTTGACACATTTTCTATCGATAACTTTCCATGTAAAGATAACTGCCATACAAATGCTATGGAAAATGTGACATCTTTGCTGAATTTTTATGATGATAATGTAAACTTTAAAATATGATTGATATGAAATCCTTCCATTTATTTTGATCAAATGAATTTCTTGGATGTTATTCCTATTACTCATAGTACTATAAACACATAATGGTCCATTGATATTTATAGTTTTATTTATTGAACCTATATACAAGACTATTTTTCATGAAATGATAAACCTAAATTACAACGTGAATCATTTCATTAGGATATTATAGGAAATTATTTATTTAAACAATGTTTAGATAGATAATTAATTTGATTCTTAAATAAATATGAAGGTCATACTACACTCTTACAAATACATGTTGATGACTATGGCAAAAATCTCAATGTACATGCCATGCCTAAAAAACTACTCAACCAATGTTATTGCTGGACTATAATGCTTAAAAAATGTATCAAACACGAAAAAATATATTTATAATGCCAAAATTATAAAAATTTGAATCATAAATGATTACATCAGTTACAATCGATTGTTTCATCATGCATTATTACTTATGGAGAATTGAATTGATA
Source organism: Torreya grandis (assembly GCA_037957365.1). Taxonomy (NCBI): domain Eukaryota; kingdom Viridiplantae; phylum Streptophyta; class Pinopsida; order Cupressales; family Taxaceae; genus Torreya; species Torreya grandis. The sequence continues at coordinate 2,401,031 of JARHVA010002115.1, forward strand.
TGAAAGGTAAATATATCTGTTGGTGGACATAAAGTTGTCATTGCATCTATAAAATGTTTTACAAAATGAGTTGAAACAATTCCACTCGAGTTTACTATAGGGGATGACATATGCATGTTTTTTATGACCAATATTATTTACCATTTTGGCATAGCTTCATCTATTACTTAGGATAATGGAACGTCATTTAAAAACAAGACAATAAATTGTTTTGTAGTAAATACAAGATTAACCATATATTTCTTACACTTTTTTAACCATAGTAAAATGGCCTGGAAAAGGCAACCAATAAAATAATTATTAAAATAATTGGAAAATTAGATGCAATAGAACACTAATTTTAACCAATACATGGTATATGCTCTACATGCATACTAAACTAGTGTATCTACACCTACTCAAGATGCACCTTACTCTTTGGTCTCTGTTAAACAGTTCATCTTACCAATTGAACTTGAGATAACATATTTGTGCATTTCTCATAAATAGATCAATAAATATAATGAATATCATGAAAAGAGATTGCATCTGTTAGAGAAATTGAGTGCCAAATGCACACAGGCTAATAGGCACTTATGTGTTTATTAGGATTGTGTAAAATGAGAATATAAAAAAAGGTTCAGCCACATGAATTTATTATGGGTAATTTGGTATTAAAAAAAATGAAAAGAATAACAATTCAAAAATTACAAAAGGGAAAGTTCAAACCAGATTTGTTAGGACCATTTATAGTTACAAAAAAAGTTGGGAAAAGATATGTACCACCTTACTACACTTGAAACAAAGTCTTTAAAAATACCAATGAACATTATGAAATTTTATAAATATGCTACGTAAGAAAGATTCCAAAAGTATGAAATAAATAAAATAAAAAATATTTAAAAATACAAAAACATTTTCGGTACCTACATGCTCTATCAATTCCTTGGAATTTATGTGTTAGTTTCATGTTAATAGATGTCATACTTAGTTACTCCTATATTTACATATGTGTTAAAATTATATTTTAAGTGTGATATAGACATACATAAATACATTATATATTAATACTTTAGATTTTGGTCCTTCTCTCTATTCATTTCATGCAGACATTGGTGGCATCCACTACCTTGATGTTGACACACACAAGTTATATGGTTCAATGATCACATTTCATTATCATGTTTGATCTTAAACATGTACATAAACAAGCCTTTATACATGATTATATATTTCACATGGTATTATATATCTAATACACTTGACATTTTTTCCTAGTATATTGGATCCATGTGCTACTATGACATGTTTATGTTGATTGCTTATACTTTACTTTATGCACTTCCTTAAGTGTCTTGATTTGTTATTGTATTACTCATTTGATCATTTGAATATGCACCTTTTCTTTTGGTACCTATGCTTATGTATGCTTTCATTAACATGTACATCTGCCATTATTTTTTGTATCGATATTTGAATATATTGTTATCAATTTTTTTGGATGTTTGACTAAGTCATGTCCCTTCAATCATGTGGCATTTGAACATGCCCCTTGTTTGAAGTTTCCTTGGACCATTACATTTTGAATTGTTCTTTAGTGGTCTTTTGTGTGTGCTTGTAGTCTTATTTATCTTTTATTGTTACTATCTAGATGTTTCCATGATCTTTCCATGCATATTAGGCTTCCATGTGTTCATATTAGTTTTATGCACTTCAATGTTATATCTACCTTGACATGTTCTTTATATATGCTAAATGGTTACGGTCGCATAATACATAGTTGTCCTATCATTTCAAGGTGATTTAAATACCCATTATTATATTTACATTACTCAAGGGAGGAATATCAGTGGGGGGATATCATAGAGGCATGTTCTCCACACTTGGAATAGTTATAAGATTTAGTTGGGGTATGCTTTGGAAGCATGTTTTCACACATATTTAGTATATTGTACTTACATAAGATCTTATATTTAGTGGGAGAATGCCACATTGCCATGGATTCCACACATTCATAATTTTCAAATTTAGTAGTGACATGCCACATGGGCTTGGATTCCACACATTCACAATTTCAAATTTAGTGGGGACATACTTTGGAATCATGTTATCGACACTGATTTATTATATGTTACTCATATCAATTTTTAGAATCAATGGGGACATGTCATATGGTTATGTATTCCCCATATTCATTGTTCTCAAATTCAGTGGGCACATGCTTTGGAAGCATATTTTCCACATTGGTTTAGTATTCAACATCACTAGATTATAGTGGATCCATGTTTTAGAAACATGTTCTCCACATTAGTACTTATATCAATTTTTATATTTCTCCATATAAGTGGGGGCATTCTTTGTAATAACTTTCACCACACTTAAATAGTTTTCTAAATTATCCAAAACAAAGAGTTATATTATCCAAATACACTTTTGGGGTAAAATTCTATACATTGATACATTTTTTGTATATAGTTTCAACATGAAAGATATATAAGGTGCATATGTTATACAATTTTTGCCTAATATTGAAAAATACAAATCTTTTTGTGATTCTAAAATTATTTTATGGACTATTATCACATCATTTTCTTTAAAGTACTGATACCCTGGTCAAACTTTTATGGATTTTATTGGTCCAATCTACTACAATATTTGGTTTGATTTTGAGTATTATTGAGGTGAACAATCACTCAATATTTCCAAGTTTTCAAGCTGGACTTGATTGTATCATCTAGCCTCACTAGGTTATAAATATCATTGGGTTACATATTTGAGGTAATCTAAGATGACAAGTGGCAACTAAATTTTTATCTAAAGTTGGGGCATGTGCCTTTCTTTCTCTCTTTATCTCTTTCTATCTCCTTGGATATAATAAATTTCAATATTGATCTATGTTTGTCCTAATCTTAGTTTTAAAGCCTCATAATGATACATATTTTTCAAATCAACTTTTCAATAGGCAAGGTGGTTACATAAACACAAAAGTGTACTCATAAACCTTACTCTTTCAATTTCAATCTATTTCAATTAATTTCAATTCTAAATTATATGCATTATAATGTAAAATTCACTTGGTTGCAATTTAGTCACTAGCAAAGCACTCAAGTTGGGCACATGCAAAGATAAGGTGTGTTCTACATGCATAGGTACAAATTTATTTCCTTTAAACTAAAAAAAATTACTATATTAAAGGGTTTGGGGAGGGGGGTAAAATGTAGATGATATTTAATGATTATATTGTACCTCAATCTTTTACACTTGGAAAACATAGTCCTTGGTTGTTCCCTTAAGTTTTGTATATTTTCATTTCCCTTTTTTACAAGTCTTGCATCTACTCTACCTTATGTCCCTTGGATTATATCTCTTAGTTTGACCAGTCTTATATTGATAACCTAGGTATTTTATTTTTCCCATAATGATTAAAATGTACTTATCTTACATCTTTACAAGTTATGATCATGTAGCTATTTCATTACTCCTGAGACGCAAATGTCTAGGATAAAAACTAACATTGATGTTAGTTTACTAATGAAACACAAGTATCTATTACACTAAATTAATCTATTTTAAAAATGAAATGTATTCAAATTGTTGTCCTAAATGATTTAATGTGATTTTTTTATTGGTATTCAATTTTGACCATATTTACAAACCATTTTGGAACACAATCAAGGACATATATCCCCAAGTGATCATCTACCACATATACTAAATATACCAAAAATAACCATAATTGACATGATAATACCAATAAATTATAACAACTAGTCCAAGAACACCTACAATTGCCACAGTCAACCCAAAAATAATAAATAGGACCACATTTGGCCTCAAATACCTTAATGAGATTTAAACCTAGGAGGGACTTGAAACAACCAAGAGACTTTACCAACTCACGCACATCTCATTAGTGATTTAATACAAGTTATTATTTCAAAGAGATTGATATAAATACAAGATCAACCCTCATTCATTCTTATCAAGCATTCGATTAAATAAATCTTCCCTATTTCTATACCAATCATAGGTATAACACATCTATAGGTCTGACATACTAAGGAGCAACCCAAGATACTAATTTTTTAAGTTATAATCTAGGTTAATATTGTACTTTGCACATATTACATGATTCACACATAAGCCAACTTGTAAGGGATAAATACATCATTTTGAGGCCCTCTTCATAGTATTGTCTATGTAATAAGTAATCAGTAATAGTGGGGTCTTTAGGGTCAACTCAACATCATGTGCCCACTAACCCATTTTCACCCAAGGTCATAATGAAGATAAAAATCTATAGTTTTACAAATACATGAGGAGTGATATCCCATTACCGAGATAAGAGTGTTCCATAGTGAATACAAAGATAAACCCATGTGTAACTAGGTGGTTCATTATTAGTAGGTATTCTATTCATGACACTTTTTAAACCCAAATAGTAATGTTAACATAACCATCCTAAACTAATGTTAGTGTCTAGAGGTCTAGAAGCATAAGATCTAGAATCTAACAGATGTTGTAGAATCTCCTCTTAGCCTACTTTTTGCCTATTTCATAATTGAAATTATGTTACCACAAAAACCAAGTATATTACTTATTTCTCATTTCCATACATAGATTAGTTATAATTTTTATATTTATCCTATACTTGACATAATAAATTTAGTGTATGTTTATAAATGAGATTAGTATTTAATTGGCCTAGTGTATATTTGATTTTCACCCTTGTGTATTTTAATTTCTATATCATTAATACTATTATATCATAAAGGTTAGAATATCTACTTACCTAATTTAGGGTAAAAAAAGAGGGAACTTCAAGCTCTATACTGAGTACATAGTCAAATAGAAGTGTTTCCACATCATCATAGGTTCCCTAATTTTTTAGATATGCAGTAATGCATACTATAACAAGGTCAATTATAATTTGTCAGGGAGATATAGTGTCTAGCTATATTTCTTAAATTATCATGCAAATATTTTCCTCTTCTTGTGGTGCCACATTAACACCACTTTAAGAATGTATATATTTGTATATTTAAATTTAGTTTGGATTGATGGTTCCAAAGTTAATTGGCACATATATAGTATTTTGGTTAATGAACCCTATTTATATATACACTTTTTTACATGTATGCTCTTCATGATCTTCACATCCAATTATATTATTGGAGATTTAATTTAAGACTTCACTTTGAGGATGAAGCATCCCCTCCCGAAGCCTATATATATATATATATATATATATATATATATATATAATCCTCTTAATCTCAAATGGAGGAGAATTTTTGATATTAACTCTAATAGGTATTTCAAAGATTGATCTGCAATTAGTCTTGATGTGTAAATATTATTATTCTCTAAATATGTGAATCTTATAATAAGTTTCATCAAATTAGTATTTAGTCTTTTGTTTGTTCATGAGTATTATTATAATAAACTTATTCATATTTTGGCTTTTCTAAGTTGAATGATTTTATGTAATAATCATAATCTCCCTTTACAGATATGTAATTACAATCTCAAAAATGTAGTAACCTCTAATTATATATGTTAAATTTCATTGTATTATTTTTCCCTTGGACTCTTAACTATGTTTTATTATTAGTGTACTTACAATATCTTAAAAAGGTTTATCCATATTTTAGTATAAGATCTATCTTAAAAAGGTTTGATATTGTTTTTTCCTCATACCTTATTTCCTTCCTGACTTTTCTTTATTTTTGAGTATAGTTTGTTTAGGTCCACTTTAGGTTAGATCTATCATCAATCCACCAATTTCAATTAGAAATAGATTCATATAATAAATGAACCATTAAACTATTCCACTAATAAGTTATTTATAAAACCCAATACTCCAAAACTCATGTTTTAGAGTGAATATTTATTCACCAATCCTAAAACATTATAAGCTACACCATAATGTTCTCTAGGCTATAGTGCAAATAAAACCCACATAAAAAATAATGATACTCGTCTACACTCTTTTCATGTCATACATAATAATGTTTCCATAAAAATTGGTGTGATATATGTGGTCGATTATGTATATATGAGTAATATTGAAGTTGTAATTAATGGAATTTAATTTTCATTTCTATGATAACAAAACTCAAGCAAAGTAAAAACACAAAGTGCTAGAGCCATATAAAATACTTAAATTCAACACTTTCCATAAGATTGGTTAAAACAAATCAACAAGATATTTAATTATATGTCATAATAACAATGATAAACTCAAGGAATTTTTTATAAAACTAAAAGGATGATAGAAATTTCCATAAGATCAAATTAAATGTGATAATAAGAAAGCATATATCTTTTGTAGGTGAATTATAAATACCTCATTATTATGTCAGAGAGGTTTATTATTGCATAGTAAAAATATATTTGGAAATGATTCATCTTAGGTTATTCCAAAACATATCTGGTCTTTGAAAAGAGTCTTTCTACATGAATAATATACTAATGTGATATATTTCTAACATTATGCTTACAAGGTATATTGTAGGCTAAGAAAGGAGGTTTTGGTCCCTCTACAAAATCCAAGTAATTAACCAAGTTGTATATAAGTGTAAATTTGTGGGGTGAATTGCCTTACAATAGAGTGAAATGTTTGGCTATGAATAATTAACACTAACTATTCATCAAGCATGACATGGACAAATTTTATAAATTTCATGTAGATGTGAAGAAAGGGAAGAATAAAATAGTAGCTAATGTTCTCATTCTTCTTGAAATTATTGAACAAGAACTATAGGAAAAGGATAAAGATGTCATAGTAGAGATTTAGTTATAGTAAATGGAGGAAGACATGATGAGAAAAAAGAAATTATTAGACATCATGGTGGTTTGTGACATGTTTGGTAGCATGAATATAATTCCCATGTGCATAGGCATCACTCTGGGCTTGCTGGGGTTGAAAATGAGTCAGGAACCTTTGAGAAGCCACAAAATCAACTTCATCTATAACCCAAACCTCTATTTGATTCAAAGATATGGAATTTGACCAAGATTAATTAAACTCAAACTTTGAGGGAGAAGTTGTAACATTCATACTTATATATAGTTACTTGTTTCATGAAACCCAAAATGCATAATAACAACATATGATAGAATTCATAGAAAATATGAGTGGAATGTTGATCAAACTCGAATGATGTTTTGAATGAAATATAAATTATATTTAATTCCATGTTTTAAGTTAAGATTTATTTAGCATTACACTTGGGATTCCACGTACCTTATATTCTGTGATGATTCTACCATTTATGTAACTAAGCATATCCATATTCAAATATAACTTGTTTCTATATCAATGTTTTCTCTACATTAATTATGTCAAATTCATTACTAACATGGAGTGTTAGTGTCAAACATACTTTCCATATAATGTCCTTAATGGATAATATTCTTAGCTACCTAATCCTGAGTGTTTATGAACATTAATCCATTATATATATATATATATATATATATATATATATATATATATATAATTATTAGTATTAATATTATTATTATTATTATAAATATATTATATCATATCATATTATATATAATATGATTTAAGAATATCATAAATTATTATATAATATATCATTTTATTATCATTAATAATTTGTTTTAAACTATTAATATTTATAATTAATTGTTATAATGAAAACATAATAAATAGAAATATACAATATATTATTATTCAAATAGATAATTATTTTAGTTTAATGTCCATGAAAATCATGATAGGCATAATAATATCTAGACTTATATGTGCATAAAAAATGAGATGTCTCATGATATCTTATATGATGGAGTATAATCAATTTCAAATCAAGCATCATGCTTAATATGTTAACTTATGAAATTATCATGATCCAATAAGGGAAGGCATAGGACTTTTGGTAGGTGTTAAATTATTTATAGACAATGGTGAATATGTGTTCTTTATAGGTATAATGAAACCAAAAACTAACAAGACAAATAAAATTACCAATAGACCAAGATTCTAAATAATAAATTGTATTGATTTTTATCGAATGAATTGAAATAATTAAAAATAAAAACCATGATTATATAATCCTCAACTCAAAAATTAATGTTTACATGCAAAATTTGAAAAAAATAAAATCTAAAAAAAAAAAACATTTATTTTTATTAGCTACTTTTTATAGTAAGTTTTGAATGCAAGTGTGCATAGCTCTAAAAATTTCCATAAATATCTTAAATGCTAAAATTATCCTATGCAATGAAATTTAATTGAAGTTATGTTTGGTTATAAAAATATACAATTTCTAAAAATAGAAAATTCCTAAAAAATCATTAAACATTAATTTTGGACCCTCAAATGATCACATTCAGCCTCTAAAAAATATCAAAATAAAATCTAAGGGGATAAATTACCTTAGGGAAGAATTAAATTTTTTGATATGGTCATTTGGTGCATAAAACAGCTCAAACAGAGTTATGGGTAAAAATTTATGGCCTCCAAAAGAATGTGCACACTAGGAGATTATAGTGAAAGAAAATCCATGTGATAGAGATAAAATTAGAGACGTTGAGGTGTAAGAAACAACATTGAGAGTCATGGATATTAGGCCATTAGTAGTTCATTGTGAGAGTGAACATCTTGAGAAATATGTGAGCATTAAATAGGAGTTAAATAACATGCCTTTAGATCATGATGAAATGATAGATGTAATGGCAGGAAATTTTGTTTTCCTTAACATGTTTAATCAATGTATTGGTCCAACAATGGAGATACTAACTAAAAAGAGGAATAAGTATGGTGCATTCCATCTTTATGAGAGGTAGAGTGAAAAATTTAACTGAGTGATGGATATGGTAATGATGGTTGAATATATAGTTGGTGATGATATTCCAACATTGTGTGAGTGTCCTCAAGTTGATATGGAAACAAGAGAAGATGATAGAACATGGAAACCAGTTCATTGTTAAGGAGATGTGCAGGTGAATGTTCATTTGTAATAGTGTGTGGAAGAAGAGTTGACCCAAGAATAGATGAATAGTGTCTTAGAGAGTGAGTACAATGATGGTGAATATTTGGATAGGCTTAAACTTGATGTGGATCAATATTATATCATGAAAATAGATTAATTGGTGTAGTTGATTTGGATACCAACTTTAACATACATTGATTAACTTGATGTTTCAAGTATGTATAGTGAGTTTTGAGCTCACAAAGTGGAAACAAGTGTTGATAATGTGCATTGCAATTCTAACATTTGGAGACAAATCTAAATTTTTAACCAAGATGGAGATATTTCTTGTTATTGAAATGCAAATAATGAAGGATGTGAAGGTAATAATTTTCCTTGAGGTGGGTTTGTATAATATGGTCTATCATTTGGATGCCCAATTATATGTTGAATTAATTGTGATTATATTAGGGATGATATATGAGATTTTATCCATAAACAAGTAGCTAAAAGCAAATGTATCTGATGTTTTGGATGATCCTAAATATGATTGGATAATGTGTGAACAAATATAATTAGTATTTAGAATGAGGTGGATAGTTGATGGTGGGTTTGATCTCACATGGGAGTTTGTGATGCATGAGAGATAATCTTGGTGGTGGTGGATATCTAAGAGTGGGTTTTAGGACACATGTGACTTGCTTGAGAGGTGGTTATGCCTTTGATGGAGGAAGATAAATTATTATGGGTCTAATTCCATAAAAGATAAATATTGGAGTGGATAAAAATCTCACAAGGAGTGATATGAATAGAATAAATGTGAAGATAAGAGAAGATAAACCAAAATTTAGGAATTGAAAATGTTGTAATAAAAATAAGAATAAGCATTTGATTTATGTGTTATATTTGAAGAGGATGCCATGATTTGTTTTACTCAAGATGAAAAGAGTGGTTTCACCACTCATCCTATCCATGTGATCCAAATCTCTCATTTTTTAAATTTACGTTTGTGATGTAAGAGCATCCATATTCCTAAGCTATCTTACATCACCAAAAATATAGTCCATTCATATTTCCATTATCTCTTTTACTTTCCCATTCATTTGTGTTTTTGGAGGAAGTGGTTTTGGTTTTCACGTAGAATAATTCATGTTCTTGGTACGTTATTTATGGTGACATCACTATTGTACTTCATAAAATTTATTATAGTGGTTTGATGCTTTATAATCCATGTAGGATTGAATACTTTATTTCCTAATTAGTAGAGATTTTGTGCTAATTGTTTTTCACCTAGGCCCATATAGGTATTCATCAGATCACCTAAGTATTTGAAAAAATGTTGATTTTTAGTTCACAGTGTTGTTTGGAATTGTAACCACATTTGAGTTTTTCATTTTGTTATTTAGTTAAGAATTAAAACTAGACTTTGTAGTGTGACTCAGACCTATAAACTTGACTGGGTCAGGATACACACTACTCAAGTTTCAATAGTGGTGATAGGAAATAAATTGTCATACATTGGCCTTTGGAGATATTTCCATCGCATTTTATTTATTTCTTCATCCTAATTCCCTGACTGGAAAAAAGACTCAAACTCATTGGTTATCCTTTAGTGAATAGAACTCTTTATCCTGACTACAACATGGTTATAACTTTGAAATATTGGTATGGTCAATGAGATTCATAATATTCATAGGTAAGTAAGATATCATCAATTATTCCTATAATGATAATTGGATTTGAGTTTCTAATTAGGTCTTCCATCAATAGAGCATCACTTTTTAGTATTGATTGAAATTACATTCTTCATCTAAGATTATTCATAGTGTTTCATAGTAAAATGCTTTGTAAAATCCTAACTACATCTATTTGATATAAAATGACACTTCATAAGTTGATAGGATCAATGAATAAAATAAGAATGTCATTTCCTATATTCACTTAGTCTAAAAACTTAATCAAAAGTTTTGTAACTACATACATAAGATTATGACTTTATTTTAATCTATTTGGAATATGAAGAGTCTAAGATAGATGCTAAAATATCCAATGATCATAAAAAGATGTTGGGATAAGGCCAATGGTATTTACATTGCTATATATAGACAAAAAGTCATTCTATTTTTAGCCCTTACTTAGGGAGGATGATATATAATCCTAGAGTTATAATTTGGATCTTTCTTAGTCTATAAAAAGTGTTTATTAAGCTACCAATGTGAAGGCAAAGGTTTGTAAATAGACTAGTAGGATAAAGTATAATTATTTCCTCCATTTTATGTGTTAAATAAGATATTTTTTGAATAATATAGATTGTAATTCCATAACGATATTAAATGTAATTGATCATTTTAGTTTGTTGTCAAATTAATTGGCAAAATGTCTATGTGTGTCCATTTGATTCGATGAAACTTTAAATCATGGGAGATAATGTAAGGCCTTAAATGGTCTCCCCCTCCTAGTGATTTCACCAATTATCTTATTGGAGTAATGGTTAATTTTTATAAGTGAAGGAATGGGAGTCAAAAGACTAGAGAATTAGGCATGATCTA
>JARHVA010002115.1:2415000-2440000 GCA_037957365.1 Torreya grandis
TAATATCCCCCATAATATCCAAGTGTTTCATCTACCACAAGAAACCAATTACTAATTTGTGTCTTGTTGATTTCACCAAGACATTTAATATATTACTCAATCTTAAATCTATCCCCAACATCTTTTTGTTTCATCTTTTGGGTAAATGAAAAAATGTCACTACATCTCATATCTTTGATTTTTTTTCATGTTATTTATATTTCATGTAAGAAATTCAATAGGTAAAAACTATTTGAGTTTCCAAGAATACACCACTAAATTTGTAATATAGATCACAAGCATCACAATGGATATTTATTTGAGTTAATCCTTAATTTGAAAATAATGAGAACCTAATATTCTCATTGATAAATCACTCCTTTAAGCTACAGATTTTTTTCCCCAAGAGGAAATTATAGTATTTCAATACTTATAATATGATATTGTAAACAAGAGGTGGATTTTCTATTAACTTTTTATACCTAGGATCTTCCAATTTTTCTCTAACTTTATCAATATTTATAATATTTTCTACTAAATTTGATCCAAGTGTATCAATATACAAATAATTTAATTTTCTATTCATATCCACAAGTGTCCCAAAAAATTTATACTTTTGAAATTGATTTTAATTTTTCTAAATTTCCTTTACTATTAACAAACTCAAAAGGATTTGGTACAACCTCATCATCAATAATTTCCTGTCAAACTTCATAAAATTTAGTCTTATCATAACATAATTATACCAATGACATTTTTATATTCACCAATTACTATATAAAACTCTATTTTATTTCCTTCATCCATATTATCATTTTTAATTCCTTCATCTATATTTAGTTTTTTAAATGATTTTGTGGCTTGCCATCAACAAGGTCATACAAATGTGAAGTACTTCTATTACAAAAAGAGATACAAATTATTTATTAGATAACCATTAATGCTTCATTCAATAATAAATTTACTCCTATAATATTTATTCATTGATGGGCCATTATCCTTATTTTTTGTGATATCACTATGTAATAAAAAAAAATTCTTAATGGGTACTTTGAAATTAAAAAAAAAACTTTTATTTATAAGTATGTGTAGGCATGTTAGAACATGATATCATAAAGCACATAATATCATCATTAAATATAATAGAGATAAGAAAAAAAATAGTAGTACTACATCTCAAATAAAATGAGATAAAATAATAAAACATATATTTGTATTTATATAATTTCACAACTATGAAGAGATTTCAGAACTTGGGGTTTGAGTCCACATTTACTTCCACTTAAAGTCACAAATATTATTGGTATATATTATATTTATTTTAAAATATTTTTTAATGAGGGATATTTATTTGTCATGTAGTTTAATTATCTTCTAATCATTGACAATATAATTACAATTTATCTAATTATAGATTAGTAGATAATTAATTTCCAACCATACAATAATGGTGTCACATGTGAATGATACATCCAAACCATCAATAAATTCTTTTTAATATAAGATTTTGAATTTTCTCACATAACTTTATTAAATTGTGTTAAAATTTTCAAATCATAACAATATGTCCCATTTTGTGACATAAATAGGTCACAGACACTCCCAGTCTCCCTCCCAAAAAACATGAGTTGGTTGCTTGAAATTGAAAGACACACACACACACACACACACACACACACACACACACACACACACACACACACACACACACACACACACACACACACACACACAAAACACAAATTTATGTATTTATGTATGTATGCATGCATGTATCTAGTGTATTCACATTTTCCCAAATTTGTACAAGTTTATTAATTAATTATGGGATTAAATTCTTAATTAATTAATTGTTTTAAATTTGGCTACCTAGTGGACACAATATTTTTATATGATATAAGGATGTAAAATGAACTTAGTTATTGTGAGGGCCAACTAAAATTTATGTTTACTTTAATTATCTATTTCTTTCGTAAAAATAGTATTTTAACTAGGCACCTCAACCAAGCACAAAATGAATATCAGAATGCAAAGATATATAGAAACACACATAAAATAGATATACCTTAGATTAAATCACATAGAAATAGGGGAACAATTATCTAACAATAATCCAACCAATTAACTTGTGTCAACAAAAACTAGCCCTGTCAAAAAATTAAAGGACAAAAAACTTACAGAACTAGGTTCCTCTTCCTTTATATCCTTCTTGAGAGCAAAGGATCATGTGGTTTATTCAATTTTTTGATAGTTCCATTTTTCATCTAAATATTATTTAAGAAATAAAGTATCAGATATTACAATTGACTCAATGGCATGAAAATCACTTCAAGTATAAGGCCATTTACCTTTAAATTTAATGTCTATAAAGGCATCTCTTTATCATCTCCTATATCAATTGGAATTTTCAATATTATGGCATATCTCAGTCACCTATAAAGTATCCAATATTTTAATATTGAAAAGTCATATCTCTATAACCTATTTTATCACTTGGAAATTTCAATATTATGTCATACTTACACTATTGCACATTGATCAAAGCTTCAATATTATTTCAAAATATATTTTTAATCATTTGAATAAATATTTAGCTGATTTAGTAGCATATTTAATTTAATTTAAGAAAACCATTATCAAATATTCAATCTTTCTCTAGACGCATCCATGTAGAAAAATAAGAACAATTTCACAAAGCACTCTAAGTGCGATAACTACATGTACTTGTTTTTTCCCTTGTTACTATTAGATACATATATAATGATCAATCATCATAGGGGTGATTAGGGTTAGTTTAACCCATTACACTCCCCCATTTACCTTTGTATTTTTCATCTATTACAATCCCTATTAGGGTTTCAAATTTGAATAAGTCATTTTCAAGTCTTTGAAACAAATCTAAAGGTAAAATTTATGTGCATAGGTGTGTTTCAATCAGATGTAGATGATTGGGATTCAATTTTCCTAATTTTGAGTAGGGTTGAAAATATACAAGTAGAGGATGGTATTATCCTATTCCTAATTATTTTTTCCTCTTCCTAATGAAACATATCAATGATAAATCCATTATTAGTTACACATATTTAAGATCAAATAGAGCTGATTATTTACATACATGGCTCAATCTTACAAAGTAAACATAAAATTAGAAAACAAGCAAGCCTATTTTTGTTGTTCATAATTAGCCATTTCTTATTCTTTAAGATTTTTTGATTTCAATACATTTATTTCATTATGCTTATCATAAGTTGTTATACAACATTTTTTAAAAAAAATCATTTGAACTTAATTATAGTTAATCACCACATTAATTCCAAAATTTTATAAACTATATTGGTGAACCTAGATTTTAATCAAGCATTGCTTCAAAATAATTATCCTAGGGTTTAGATAAGTTCATAAATATTGGATTTAATATGATACTAGAATAATATTATTTTGACCTCAGACTTAATAGAAACACTGAAAATACTTTATTTTTATCTTGGATTTTGATATTTGACATTAAAAGCACCTTTTCTTTCACTGTGGAACTAATGATAATTTACTAATATATATACACCAAAGAATTCCTTATTCTTCTAGCCTTTTATTTTTATCTTAGGGTTTTATTTCTAATCTTTGATTTCCACTTATAGTTTTCACAAATTAGAGAATTTTTTGCTTAACATTTTCATGCTCATTTTACTATTAGGGCTTCTTTTCCTTATCTTTTCACTTATAGTCCCACTTTTTTAGCTCATAACTAATCCATAATGAATATTTTTTTAAAATTGTCTCTAATTTTTTCTATTTTTAATAAGTTGATAAAAAACGTATATTGTTTCCTAAATATTACTTGGATTTTCCTGAATTTAAAATTTACTATGTTCAATAAATTTGACCTAGGGGATGAATGATTTACCTATTTTAAAATTAATTTCCTATTTTTTTCTATCTTAGAATTTTATTTAAAAACCTCGATAGGATTTTAAAAATATGTAGCATATATATTTTAGTTGTTGGTTCTTTATTGTGCACATAATATATGTTATCATGGATAATCATGTAATATAAATAACCAAACCTCATTCTAAGACATAGGAACCATTAATTTTTTTGTAAATTAAAGAATGATATAGGAGTAAGGATAATCATACATTAAATAGGTTATAAGGCTTACTCATGACAAACCTCAAGTGTCATCCAATTTCCATTGTTTCAACATTCCATCAGAGCTTTTACTAGTTACTACTAAATGATCATGTACGACTCCTTTCATTACTCATCCTCTTAGACATAAAATGTTTAATATATATAATCCCATATCCATTATTCTCTCATGGCTTATACTATATTCCACGAACAAATAATTAAAGATGTAAGCCATCATGGATCCAATAAAAAAAACCATGCTAAACTTTAAATTTTAGAGTTAATAAAGAGTTCATTATCTTATAAGGCTCTTTTATATATTGTATTAAATGACAATGTGATTACTAGTGATTCACAATCTAACACTTGTACTTCCATAATGAACACCTTTAAATAAACACAAAATATTATAACTTTTAAGGAGGAATAATTTCCAACAAAAAATGAAATTTCACAAAATATTTATCTTTTTATTTGATTTAAAATAAAATATATATGAATCAAATCAGTATTGATTGATGTTCATTGTAAAGTGAACATTTTTAGCGCTCCTTTCCTGTCAAAAATGGGTATAAAAATAGAAAGTATCTAATAAAAAATCAAACTCTCAGAAGGTTTGATGAATCTTCATCACAAGTTATTGTAATTATATTTTTAGGTGTAACATTGGGATGCAAAATAATGTCTAATTTATTTCATGTTAAGCCAAAAAAATTTCATTATATATTATTATTGGGGTGGCCTTGAATACATATGATGGCAGTAGTACCATCTACATTGCATAGTTGTATTGAATTCATGCAGAAAGGATAATCATATGAATTTCAAATAGATGGATAATCTTTTAGATATTCTAAAAATTGAGACATCTTAATCAAATTTAGATGATTCACCTACCATAACACATTATAAATTTATCGACTAGGATCAAAGATACACATATGAAATCAAAGATTCAAGTAATGAAAACTAACGAACATAACAATAAAATTTATGAATGAAATAGTTAGGTTATATTAAAATGATCTCGATAAATTGAAACTAGCACAAAAAAAAATTAAAATAGATCTACAAAAACTACAAGAGGAACAAATGAGATGGCATACAAAATAATTCCAAAATAAATGGTTATAAATTTAAAATTTACAAATAGAATAAATAAAAAGGGAGAAGTCACAAAAATAACAACAAAGGATTCAAATGGAACAAGAAAATTTACATAAGATACAATTGGAACAAGAAAATATGAAACAAATCATCAAAATAAAGTGGATAAATGATAGTCTATTCGTGTTCTTCCTTTACTGGTAAATTCCAAAGCATAAGATGGTCATGTTTCATATTATTAAGATCATGATCCTAATAAATCTACCATGTTAATATGAGAGATGATAAACTACGCAATTTAAAATTCAACCCTTCAAAGTAATATTTATCTCATAACTTATTTGCACCTATTAGTACATGATTATACCTTGATGATTCAAAATTACTAGCTAAAGATCAGATAACAAAAAAAAACAAATCTATTGAATGCATGCCTAAAGATGACAATTCAAAAAATTATGGCATAGTAGATCTCATATGAAATTTAGAAAAAAATATGTGAATAATGTGGTTCTAAAAGAGGCATCTAAAAAATATTATTCATATCTAGAGCCATTGACTCTTAAAAATTTAGCTTGATGGGAAGAAATATACCAATATAGGGATTGAATCTTATCATGAAGCGAATATATGTAGCACGAAACTTATATAACATATTAGGTATAAATTTCATCATTTTAAGTAATATTATCAAGACTTAGTATTGCATTAGATGCATTGAGTTTTTAGTCACACTTGGGTCAGAAACATTTTTTTATATTTCACTAGATCAATGTAAAGCAACATTAGGAAAATCATATATAAGATCAATCAGTAAAACATTGGGTAAAGATAATTACTACAACATATTTTATCATGAAAGTGAAATGGTTATAATATTAATAGAAGATAAATTCTTAGAGAAATAACAAACTAAGGAAACTATTTCATCAGTTGCCATTCTAGAAAAATATAACTAATACCATCATATCAATTATACATTATATCTCATGTATAGAAAAACAATTTAAAAATTAAAAATGTTAAATCCATAGTACATATTGTAGTTGGTTTTACATATATCAATATAGAAAATAGTAGGTGTCACACAATAATTTTAGGAATGAAAAGATAATTATTATCAATATTGCACAGGAATGGTAAGATACTTTTGATAACACAAGACCTACACATTAACATCCCATTACAATTGGTGACTTAAGACATAATTAAAATTGTGAATACATATGTTATGTAGGAACTCCATGGGAAAATATTATGAATAAATCTATTGGTTAACTAAAAAACATTCAAATAATTACAAAAATCAAATAATTATTGTATATAGATTTTTGATTGTTTCATCATGATATTCTTCTACTTCTTGCACATGCCATTGATTTGATTATATTTTTCTATCGATTGGATCCTATATTTTTATTTTTTATATGTAAATAGTTCAAAATAATTATATATACTTCCATCATTTTCCTTTTCCCTTGTTATTTTCAAATTTTAAACTAAGTAAATTGCATTTTGATATCAAAGATATTATCAACCAGTATGGGTTAAAAATGGTTTCTTGTATTTTTATAAGTTTGTTGATATTATTTTATACCATTTTTAATATTAAAATCATAATTATATCCCATATATCCTTAATACTACCATTATTTCTATATTTCAATTAGTTCTAGTTTACATAGCAATACATATTCATGTAAAATATTTATTTTATGTGTTATATTTCTCATACATATATATGACATACTTTAAAAAGTGTACATTTGATGAGATATGGATATATAATCATTATTAAACATATATATTATACATCTAGCATGTATTATAGCCATAAACCATGTATATAATAGGGGCACCTTTCTCATACATGTCCATTGCATTATTTTTAATGCATCTTTTATATAGACAAACATCACATTTTGTTTATTTCATTTCCATTTATTATACTTTAAAAATAATGGTTTAATAAATATTTTCTTTGGTTTTAGTTTCATAAATTTAAAAGGTAAAAAAAATCAAATATTGGAAAAATGCAAAAATATCCAAAATATTATGAAAATCCAAAACCATTTACTGAGCATGATTATACATATAGGTTACATCATTGTGATATGTTAGTTTATCTCAAGATTATTATTATTATTATTATTATTATTATTATTATTATTATTATTATTATTATTATTATTATTATTATTATTATTATTATTATTATTATTATTATTATTATTATTATAATATCACACATACAATTCACTACTATTTATGAGTATAATGTAAGACATCTAGATTTCACATTAACCAAAATACTAGACTGTCATGCACCTAGTGGCCATGCTAAATTGGGGGCATATTATCCACAAGTTGTAATATTTACATGTGTTACTATTTTATAATTCCTATATAATCAATCCATATAATATTTACAAATGTATTTTTAACACCTGTTTATTACAAATGTGTATATAGATATACTATTTGATAGGATATGATCACATTACATATACATTGTATAGACTATATTTCAAGTTATATGTTCCATCTATGTTATTACTTGTGCATAGGATATTAAACATTATTTGTCTATTATGTGTGGCCCTTAGCCCTTGTGTGCAAATTGATTAAACATATCTATTATATAATTTATGGTATGTGTGATGTTTAAACACATTCATTTCTTATGGCCATTAGTCATTTTTTAGGTGACATTTGAATATGTCCCTTGTTTACATCATTATTCATGTCCTTTGTTTTTTTCACTTCACCTTATGTGCGAAATATCTAGGTTTATGTGAAATTTAAACATTTCCCTTGTATGAGTCCTTTGAAATTATTGTATGACGTTGATATTGTTGTGTTTGCGTGTCTATTGAGCTAATTAACTTTTATTATATCCTTGATCCATATCAGACACTACCTATTGTGTATGCTTCTATTACATTTTATTACTATGAGAGTAATTGATACATTTATATTGGTATTGACTCATGTTACATACATGATTCGAATGGTACATATACTACTATATTGACATACTTTTTAGATATTCTACACCATTCAATGATTTCATTTTGATATGCATGATTTTAAAAAGCGGGAATTTAAGTTGGATTTTCATACATAGAAAATATTCTAAGATAAAAATTTAGTGTTTGGTATAGAATATAGTTTTTAATATATCAAAAAGGTTCAAAAATTAAATTATTGGTACATACTACTAGGTCATATTCCATGCATATGCATTCACATTACAAGAATGTCTTATAATTTCATACATTATGGGTACATAATATAGATTCATATAAAAGATTCAAATAAAATTTATAAATTTTCATCTCCATTTAGATATAAATTTCCATTTATCACATGGGGACATGATACAAATTTATTCCATGTTTTCAATACTATTTTCTATTGATAGTCATGGTAGGAGCATCAATGTACTCCATTATCTTTTGATCACACATATAATAACTAAGGAATAAAGTGACAGTTTGATTTATAAGACATATATAGTGGTTGATTAATTGAAAGTGCATATTTCATAATGTGAATGCTAATTGGCCTTAATAATTATTTTCTATGAGTATATTGTGGATACTAACTAGTTTTTTTCATGGGGTTATAAATACCAACAACTAAAACTGAGGTTTTTGAATCCCTAAATGATTTCTATTTTTTATTAATGTTTAATATATATTGGGGATTAATTACCATCAATTTTACATTGGTTCACTAAGGAACCAAAATATCTAGGTTATTAATGGGAAACACTAGTTATCCAATGCTTCGACGAAGCATCACATTCAATAAAAGTCACAAAATACAACATTAGTTTCACACATACAAGTTTACTCACTTTTTCTTTTCAATATTTTCAAAATCATGTTACCATTCCATTTTTAATTTCACATATCATTATTATCTACTTTTACATCATCTCATGATTTTCCATAGAAATAACTTTCATGATTGGAGCTTTCTGTGAAAGGCAAAGTGTGTTAAACACTATTAGTTATATGTTTCCTTTTACTCTAGTAATTTAATTTGTATATTGAATTGGGGGAAATGTACCCACTCAAATTTTCTCATAAATCCTTGGTAATGATATCTTTAGTTATATTTAACATTATTTTACTTGATCATTTAACTTGGACCTATTTCACCACCTTAATTTATCTTAAGTACCTATACAAACATTTCATTTTATAATATGTTATCTTTAGCCTATAGTTTTTTTCTAAATTGATAAAAAACTCTCTAAGAATCTCTATGGATATCCCAAATTCCAAGCTTTGTACATTTCCTTTCAATACATGGTCAACCAAAATGGGTTAATAGCGACAATCGGTCTTGAACCCTATGTATTAATACTGAAATTCACCATAGAAAAAAATAATTTTCAATTTTATACCCTTACTTATAGTCTACTAAATAATTTTATGATAGGTATCATGAGGGTTTTCAATTTTGTATTGCTATAAAGACACATATGGGTAATATATACTATCACTTCAAAATTCCAATAATGAGGCACACTTATAATATTGGACATTGAGTAAATCATTCCTAATATTTCAAAATTGGATTCTAATCATTTGAATTAGTCCTTATCCAACTCAAGATCTTGATTTATCCAATTCAAGAAAAAGATTATCATGTTTTCAACTATGTGGGTTTTATTTTGACCTTTGAAGTATTAGATATCTAAGCAATGATAAATCATCATAAATATTATTGGGGTCATCTTATCCTACTACACTCCACCTTTGATTTTGTAGGTTTTCATCTATTGAAATCCTTATTAAAATTTTAAATTTTGATAATTAAATTTTTTGTCTTTCACACACATCCAAAGGTTATATTTATGCACTTAGATACATTTCAAATAAATACAGGTGATTGTGATTTTAGTTTTATATATTTTTAGTGGAGGTCAATATGTAATAGTAGAGGATGGTCATATCCTCTTTTTAATGATAATGTCCACTTATTAATGACATTGTCATACATTAATCACAATACCCATTTCATTAACACATATGTAGGATCAATATGAGTTAATCATTTAAAAATAGTACATAGTCTTACAAAATCAACATAAAAATGGAAAACAACTAAGTATTTTGTGTTGTTTATAAGTAGTCATATATCATTCATTCAATGTTTGTCAATTTAAATACTTTTATTTTTTTTTTTGTTGTAATTTTTTATTAAAAAAATTATTTTAAAATTATTTAACTTAATTAGAGTTAATCACCATATTATTTCTAAATTTTGATAAAATTACTTACAAATATGTAGTAGAATCCTAGTATTTGTATGTGGTAAATACATGAAACATTATCTAGCCTTGGGCACTACCCTCTTAGTACCCACCCCACCAAATAGTATCTATAACCCACTAACACATAAATACAACTTGGTATATTAGTTGAAAAAAATTAATTAACCTCCAATATCCATGCACATTGTATTCTATTACAACATTAGTAAATTAGTTATATGTTTCCACTAAAATTAGTGTTAATTATTACTGATAATTGGTAATTAGGGACAAAGGGGTGTGATTATCTTTAAATAAACTAAATATTTCACTAGAACAACCAATAAAAACCAATTAAAGTCAATAAAATGTGTGATTAGATGCACATTGACTATCCCCAAATTTATATATTCTTGCATGAAGTAGGATGAACTGGGATGAATGATGACAAAATAATCTCAATTAAGATTGTGATTACATTATAATTCATTAATTTTTCCACTAATGATGGATATGTATGTCCATTAATGATTATTCCATAGTAATGTTGTGTAGTTATGCCAAAATAAATAATCTATTACATAACAATGGTTACCTAGAAAAAATAATCACCAAAAAATAATAATTAACATAAATTAGTGTATTTTTTATTTAAATAGAGGATGAAGATGATAAATAATGAACCAATTATATTAAATTATATTTATGTATACCAAAATAATATTAATTTATTTGAAACATCCTAATCAAGGCCAAGCTATGTAAAAAATTATCTAATAACAAATTATAAACATAGAATAAAGAAAAAATGAGGTCAATCACTGTTCATAGCCAATAATCAATCTTCATTACTCATAAGATTATTAAATTAAATATAATAATGATACATAAAGAAATAATAATAATAAATGAGAGTGAATTACATACAAATTACTCCAGAATAATATTTATTACTCCAATCACTCCTAAATTTGACATTGGCTTGTCAAATTCACTCTTAAATAATCTACAAATATAAATAACAAAATTTATATGAATTTTTTTTACACAACCAAAAATCATACTTCATTACTTTGATGACTAATCACCAGATCCTTACATTACCAAATTTTATCTAATAATGACCTAGGACCATCAAATATCAAAAAATAAGGGCCAATAATGTTCACATAGTTAATCATGTATGTAATTGATCCATTCAGATGGCAACAAGTGGTGAAATAGAGGATGCAAGCCTAGGTGAGGGTTCTAGCAAAGGGTGTCATGGGCAGGAGGTTTTCTCCCAGTGGAAAGAGTCTTTTTATTCCAGTGAGTGTTCCAAGATTAACAAAGTAAATGGCTGTCTCCCGAGAAGTTAGGACTGGCCAGTATTGGTCATTTCTCCAAAGGTTGTCAAGGAAGATGTAGAGTATTTATCTACTCATACTTTGATTTGCAAGTTTTTGGGCATTAGAATCTCCCTATCGACGTTAGATGCCTGGATTCACCACACCTGGCAGGTTGAGGGGGATCTAGATATCATGTTGGCAGGCAATAGCTATTTTATGGTGAACTTTTCCTCTGTATCTGATAGGAATTGGATTTTTGAGGGAGGACCCTATTTTTTTGACCATATCGACCTTTTCCTCAAACCCTGGCATGTAGGCTTCAATTCTGTGGAAGATCTGCCAGCCTAAGTACCTATCTAGGTCCGTCTCCTGAGACTCCCTTTGGAATTTTGGTGGGAGGATACCTTGCATCAAATAATAGCCATGTTGGGAATGCCAACAGCTATAACACATCAATCCTTGGATAAAAAATTGATCTCCTATGCCCAGATATGTGTTGAAATGGATTTAAACAACCTCCTGCTAAAATCTATGGAAATCTACCTGGGAGCTTCATCCTTGGTCAAACAAATTGACTATAGAGCTATCCCTTTTCACTATAGAATTTGTCATGTGTATGGCCATTTACATCATCAATGCCCTCATGCGGTGAAAGGTAAAGAGATAGATTCCAATGGAGGCAAAGGGACAGTTCAATCGACCCAAGTAAAAACTACAATCAGCCAGTTTGGAAGTGCAACTAAGGGTAAGGCCCACTCAAATGCTGTAATCACAACCCATGGTTCATCTGATCATAATGGCCTTGACAAGGAGGGATACAGCTAAGTCAGACGCCGTACGAGGGGATGTGGGCAAAATCGCACAAATCTAGACCATTCTGTGGAGCTGAGTTTTAACTATTTTGAAACTTTAGTCAGCATGGCTATTGAAGATGGTATTCTGAAAGAAGAATTAGGATGCCCTTCAGATGTTGATGGGAAGTCCTCTTTCCTTAATGATTCTCAAGATATGGTGATCCAGCCGATTCACGAGATCTCCCCAACCCAAGAAGAGGGGACTCTGGAAGTAATCCTATTTCAGCAAGATAAGGACAATAGTTGGGTAGACATGGTTAAAGATGTAGAGGTCTCCAGGAAAGAGAAGGGATTGTCATATACATTAGGCTTAATGCAAAGACCATTCAAGAAAGTTTCCTTCACCACACCATCTAGAGTGGGATGCAAAAAGGACCATGATAAAATCAAACTCACAGGGGATTTGCTGGTAGAATCAGGGGTGGTAAAGACCCTAGATGAACACTTCACCCACACCACCCAATGATTGTGTTGTCATGGAATGTAAGGGGATTGCATAGTACCCCTAGAAAAAAATCTATGAAAAAGTTGGTAGTTGAGCATTCTCCTGATATCCTCTGTATCTAGGAGACCAAACTTTCTGTTGATGCTATGTTTAGTTGTATGCAAAAATTTTGGCCTTGTGGGAAATGTCAGTCTATGGGAGCTTTAGGAAGCGCTGGGGGAGTTGAAATCTATTGGGATCTTGGGAAGGTCACACCAGTCCATTGGATGGCTAGTCTCTCGGCTCTCTCCATGATTGCTTCCTCTTTGGAAACTAGGGAGCTGATTTTAGTCACCACTGTTTATGCTCCTGTTGACATCTATGGGTAGCTCAAGCTATGGGAATATTTACGGCATGTACGGAGCTATCATCGTTACCTGCCTTAGATCATGGGAGGAGATTATAATGTGGTTCTTTGCCTAGAGGAAAAAAGGGGTGGGCTAGCACGTCTAGACCCCACTTTCAAACTTCTTAGACACAACACTGATCTGCTGCACCTTTTGGATGTTAAACCCCTTAATGGGCTCTTCACCTAGAACAAAAATAGAATAGGTAAGGCTGCCATCTCTGAGCGCTTAGATAGATTCTTTGTTTCCTATTTTTGGCTCTCTAGAGCTTTTTCTCTTGCTTTTAAAATTTTGGACTGGAAAGGATCTGACCACTGGCCCATTAAGCTTACTACCAGTCACATTGCTGGGCCCAAGAAACCTCCCTTTAATTTTTAGCTAATGTGGCTTTAGGATTCATCTCTCCATATCCTGATGACCCATTGGTGGAGGTAAGGAGGGCCTAAGTATGGCACATCTATGTTCTCCTTTGCCAAGAAGCTTCAGTATGTGAAATGAAAGCTGCAAGATTAGAATAGAAATAGTTTAGACAATCTCCATTCTATGAAGAACAAAGCTCAAGATTGACTGGATGCTGTTACCAGACAGATATGTGATTTTGGTTTGTCAGAGGATCTCCACAGTGCTAAATTTCTAGCTTCAAATGCTCTAGCTGAGTGGGAACTTTGAGAAGAAATCTACTGGAAATAGAAGGCCCGAATTGATTGGCTCCAGGAAGGTGACAAGAACACTGCCTTCTTTCACAAGTCAGTACAATCACGGCACAATAAGAACTATATTTATTCTCTTATCATCTCAGATGGAACTTGCTTATCATCATCCCCTGCCATATCTAAGGAAGCAGTTCTATTTTATTCCAAGCTATTATCTGGTATTCCACCTCCTACTGATTGGGAAGAGAATGTTGTCCTATCTTGTATTCTTCTTGTTGTTATGCCTGAAATGAATGATTTGCTTATGAGACTGATTGATAAGGCAGAAGTGGAGAAAGTCATGTTCAACATGTGCAAAGGCAAAGCGCCTAGGCTGGATGGTTTTCCAGCTGAATTTTTTCAAGAATTCTGGGACATTATTAGTCAAGATCTCTTGGATGTAGTGTAGGAGTCTTACTTTATCAAGGAAATGCTCAGAGTGCTTAATGCAACTTTCCTTATTTTGATCTTGAAAATGGAACAAGCTAATCAGTTAGATCAATTTAGGCCTATTATGCTCTACAATATGGTTTATAAAATAATCACTAAGCTCATTGTGGAGTGACTCAAAGTTTGGCTCCCCACAGTCATCTCTGAGGAACTGGGAGGCTTTGTTGTTGGGAAACAAATTTTGGACAGGGTGGTGATCACCTCTAAAGCACTCCACTCTATGAGTAGGTCTCAGGAGTGTGCTATGTTTATCAAGCTTGATTTGGCTAAGGCCTATGACAAGGCTGATTGGAGTTTTCTACAAAAAATCCTCTGAGCTTTCAGTTTTAATCAGGACTGGATATGCTGGGTGCTAAGTTGTGTCACTACACCTTCCTACTCAGTCCTCATTAACGGGGAGCCATCCAAGCTTTTTGGGGCCTTTAGAGGACTTCACCAAGGTGACCCACTCTCACCATACCTATTTATTATTTTGGCTGAGGGGCTTGGCTGACTTATCAAATCTCGGGCTGCCCAGAACATAATTCACAGATGGCATTGGGGAGATGGGCTAGCCAAGTTAACTCATCTCCAATTTGTTGATGACACTATCTTGATAGGTAGAGCTCAGATTAGGAAAGCTCAAGCTTTCCAAGGGACCTTGGATACCTACTTAGTGGTGTTAGAGCAGAAAATCAATGAGCACAAATCCTCCATTTTTTTCTTTAACACTCTAGAGTCTATTCAACGGAGGATTGCCACTACCCTGAGATTTTAGACTCATTCTCTCCCAGTGACTTATTTGGGAATCCCCATAGTGGTTGGTAGATAGCCCAGGCTTAAATGGAAGAATGTTCTTGACAAACTAAGGCAAAGAATTAACCATTGGACCCACCGATGGATCTCTATGGTGGGGAGGGTAACACTATTGCAATCTGTGATCCAAGCATTGCCCATTTGCCTCAGCATGGTCCAGGTTGATCCAATGTATTTTCTCAAAGAATATGATGCCCTTTCCTGGCAATTTATTTGGAGTGATAATTTATAGAATTATAAATGGAGTCTCATTAATTGGAATACTGTCTGGCAGCCAAAGAGAGAAGGTGGCCTTGGGCTGCAATCGGCTATCCTATCTAGTCAAGCTCTTGCCACCAAATTGTATTGGCATTGGTGCTCCAACCAATCCCACCTCTGGGCCTGAATCCTATCTGCTAAGTATTTCCTAGGGGTTGCTCCATCTGATATTCCTAGGTTTCCTATTGAGTGGAGAGGGTCTATGGTGTGGAACACCCTCAAACTTTATGCTCACCTGGTGCAAGGCAACCTCCTTTGGATTTGTAACAGTGGTGTGGATGCATTTTTTTGGGAAGATTCCTGGGATGGATCTCCTCCCCTCTTATCCTCTCATCCTCATTTGCAGCCCCTTTGTAACTCCTTCCTGGATGCTGGATGGGATACAGTGGAGCATTATAAAGAAGTTTTTAATCTGGGCACGACTGTTGCTTATAGATGGAAGAACTCTTCTAAATGGCCGCCAGGAGGGACTGTTGATAATCAGCTAGAGTTATCATAGATTCTCACTGCTAGAAGATGCAGCTCCTTGAGGGGGAGAGATGTTCTAGCATGGGGAGGTGATTCAAATGGCTAGTACTCAATGTCTTTTGGTTACCTTGAGCTGACAAAGCAATATTTTGGTGAAGTTGAATTCTTATGGGGGAAGAAAATTTGGAATTGTTTTTCATGGCCTAAATGTAATTTATTTTTATGGGCTCTCACTTACAACCATTGTCTGACATGGGATAACCTTTGCAAAAGAGGATTTTAGGGGCCATCTATTTGTATGCTCTGTCACAGCAGTGAAGAGACTGGGTCTCACCTCTTCTTCCAATGCTCTTTTGCCAAATGAATATGGCATCTTTGGTGGGATGTGTGGGGCTGCCCTTACTGGCATGTATCTTCTTTGGTGGAATTTTGGTAGCACCTGGGTCATCCTCCTTCCAAGGCATCCATTCTACACATTGATTGGGCAATCATCCCCTCCTTTATTCTTTGGAACCTCTGGCTAGAGAGGAATAGAATAATTTTCTAGGGCATTTGTTTGAACCTCAGAGTGTTGTGGGTGAAAATACTCAACACTCTCCAAGAAATGCTTCAGGTGAAGTGTGATAGTGTTGCAGACTTGGAACCTATAGAAGCTAAGATCTTGTCATGCTTTTCCCCTGCTATGCCTTCAGCATCTTTCCCCACTCCCCACACCCGTCCTAGGAAGAGGACCAAGTAGCAGATGCGTCTAGTCAATAGAGTGGGACATTGGTCACCTCTTGTGGATGGAGTGATTAATATCAATATCGATGGCTCATCAAAAGGAAACCTAGGTGTGGCTGGGATAGGTGGCATTGGAAAGGATAGTGATGGTGAGCTTCGGTTCCTATTTTCTATTTATAAGGGACACCATACCAACAATCTTATGGAGGCCATGGCCATCCTAGAGGCAGTGCAAATCTATTTTAAATAGGGCTGGCATAATATCATTTGTGAGTCAGATTTGTAGGTGGTAGTTAATTTGTTGAGTAATCATATTTTTGACAAAGTGGATTGGCATCTGGCTGCGGTTATCTAGCAGATCCTTCAGATTAGTAATTATTTGGAGTTAGTTTCCTTTAAGCACATTCCCCATGAGTGGAATGCTGTAGCAGATTGTCTGGCTAAATGGGCCTCTGAGTATGGGCCGAATTGGTGTATCAATGATCAGAAGATGCTTCCTTTGAGTTTATCCCTTAACCCGGCTCAACTTCTTAAGCAGGATAAGGCTTTATAATTCTTCCATTTTCATTTTCTTCAATAAATTTTTACCCCTTCTAGTTAAAAATGTTCACATAGTCAAAAATAATCCTTAATTCCACATATCACTCCTTAATAGGGCCTTTATTTTCAAATAATTATTCAATAGAATAAAATAATTGCAAAATATAGTTAATTACCTTTTAAATTCTATGTGCCATTATAAAAAAAACCCTTAGATTTCATTGGCAAATATATGGATAACTATTTTGTAGGTATGGTTAATTTGATATGGGTGGTGGAAAATTCAATGGGAGGAGAGGAATTTTTTTTCTTCATACAACCGTTTGGCTAGACTAAGAAAACACTATTGAATGATGCAATTGAATGGTGCAATTGGATAGTGAAACCAAATAGTACAACTGAATGGTGAAACTATATGGCGCATTTGTATGGATATATTATAGTTTAGTGGTGTACTACAACTAATAGAATAGAGCTATCAGTAAGTGTGACCAATCAGTAAGGATGGAATTCAAATGCATGTTATTTATTCAGTTGGGTTTACTATTTGATTTGATGGGGTAGTTTTTGAAAGTAGAATTTGACAGTTACCAATGGCATCGTGTTTACTATATATAAGGTGAATTGTATGCTTAAGCACTAAATTATTGTGAATTTTTACTGAGTTATCCTAAGAAATATGTTACATTCCTAATTCTTAGGTGACCTAAACCTATTTAGTGGCCCTCCAAATTCACCAAAACCAAACTCCAAAAAATAAGAATATTCATGAATTAATGAATATTCATTGCTCAAATTTACCTGGGTTAATTATATGTGTATTACTCATACATAGGCTTCATTTATCCAATCTCTCATAATTAGAGTCTTAGTTTTTTAAATTAAGTCTAATAACAACCTAATTATACCAAATAATGATAATCATAAGTCAATTATATGTTTATATCCCAAAATGGGCATTTACCACTTGGATAACTTCTAATTAACTCCATCTAATGATGACCTTGAAATAACAAATAATGTAAAAAATGGTTAATTGTATTTCTTTATACCTAAATCACCCTTTGTTTCTTTGATCATGCCTAATTGGGGCCTTTTTTTTAATATTCCTTCTAGTAACAACCTATAACTTATTGACTAATTAAAAAAAGGGTAAATTTTGTATGCATAACCCAGAATTATCCTTTATTTCTAAGATTCCCCTTGATTATCCATTATGAGCTTAAACATTGGTGGAATTTTTTATAATAACATGCTACATAAAAAATAATATTCATTGTTGGTTTTGATTCAACCTTATTAGTGAAAGAGTTGGTCACTTTGAAGTTAATCACAACTAATTTCCCATAATTGGTAATAAGTGGTCACATTTATCCCTTATTGGAGCAAACATTATTTTATCTAGATATTTTACCATTCATTGACCATAATTGGTTATTGTCGTCTTTTATTTGTTGTAATCAACCATTCTTAGGGTATGAGTTATTCAATTCAGGGTTAATTGTAATTAATCAACCCTTATTATCCATTATTATTCTATATTACCCATTTCTAGAAAACATTGGTTAATTAGGGTTAATTACACCCTTCATTAACTCATGGTCATTATTGGTCCCTAACTATCTCTAATTATGTTAAACCACTCTTGATTACTCTATAAATTACCACACAGTTTTTTTTCAAAACTTAAAGTAAATTTCCTAACTACTACTGATCTAGTGAAAATATATAATAGCATACTCAAATTATTTTCATGATAAATTTATTCTACCATATTACATATGTTTCTACTAATCTATACTGAAGTTAAGTATTAAACAATAGTTATAATGTATAAATTAATTTCACTGAATTATGTAAAAAAAATCTGAATATAAAAAATATTCACAAAACACATACGATAAAATATTATAAGGAATAATAAATAGAATATATGGTCTCAGGTGAAAATTAGAGATGGTAAAATAATAAATACATAATTATGCAAATAACCATAGTTGAAATAAACATCAATATAAAACATTAACTATATAATAGTATTGTCAAAATTCATAAATGATCTCTTAAATAGTTTGGTATCCATGAATAAGGATCATACATTTCCTCCAACCATATATCGATGGTCACCTACACACCTCCCCACTATGAGTGTCCCTTCTTTAAATGAAGGGGATAATAATGATTATGTGAACATCCATAACCATATAAGAAAAAGTGTGAGAGTATAATCACTATTACATGGAAGTAATCACAAAGATAATAGGTACACATCTATCAATTATGATCTCAATTAAAAATGTAAAATAGAACATACAGTGGACATATAATGTGTATAAATATAACATCACTTTGGTGAAAGTATTTTATATAATTTCAAACTTAAAAATAATCTAGGTCATTGTGCACACATGCATTATTCTCTAATATATCAGCCAATCATCAATACTATTATTTTATAACGGATGATGTTTGACCTAAAAATAGGCTCCCCTTCTACCACTCAACCTCCTTGAGTAAAAAGGATGATTATAATATACATAATGAAATTAAAAATGCATTACATTTAAAACCATACTGTATAGTTCCTATACATTACTCACATAAAAATTATTTAATAAAATAATATAATGGTGTTTCATATATATATAATAATAAGAGAAAATATATTAGCATATACACCTCATCCACATAGCTAGCATCTATTTACAATTTCCATTATTCATAAAAATATGTTGTATAATATAATTTATCCATTTCATAAATCAAGATACTTAAAAAGCTTCAACTTTAGTATTACCACTATTATTAAATATAAATTCAAGTCTCTTATACACAACAATTTTTTTTAAAAAATCCATTCACAATTAAGTTACTTTCAAAATATCTCTATGATCTCTATAATAATCTAAATCTTAATAATATAATCATTTTAAACATGAATTAGAAATAATACAACTTTAGAACAAATTTAGTGGTTGTATAATACTAGTTTACAAATAAAAATTATCCACTTATACTCCTAATCCAATGGTATCCTATCATAAGCTATAGGCCTTTAAGTGGTTAACCACCTACAAATCTACAATTTATTTTAAAAAATTACACATTAAATATTTACTAGTTTGGTCATATCACTTTATATCTTAATTTGGACAATTTTTAATAGCATAAAATTGTATATTTATCTTTCTTTGACTAAAATTTAATGACTCTTTACCAAGGATAAGAGATGTGCATATCATATTCCAACGTTATAAAATTAATAAATTTTAAATCACATTCATAATTTACCAACAATTTTAAAATACATAACCATTTTACTTAACTCTCACCCACAATTATATAAAGGATGATTTATACCATAATAAATTTAAGATAACGAATATTTGAAAAAAAACCATATCACAAATAAAAAAGATCACATGTGTTCCATCAAATAAAAATCATATTTATGAAAGGATAAAAGTGATACAATTGAGGATTTAAGGATACAGGATACTATATCCTCAATATTAAAATTAATCAACTAATAAAGACAACTTACGATAAAAGTAAAGGGATAAGATAAATAAATGAGCATCTTGTCTAACATCTCAAATTTACAAAATAGTCAACAATTAAAAGGATTTAAATAAAAAATGCTACAACTAAATGACTTAATATACCTAAAATATGATACACCCAAATGGTTAAAAAAACCAACGTGTTTTTCAAGAAATGATTTCATAATTAGGGATAACAACCAAGAACTAAAAATCATATAAAAATCTTGAGCATTCTCCATTAGAATAGGCAAATAGGTGATCTTCTAGTAGAGTGAGCACATAAGTATTATAAAATAATGATGACCCTCCTTTATTCAAAAATATGCAAGAGGATGTACAATAATTACCTGATCTATTAGACTACCCTGCTTACCAATTGTCTACACTACTACAATAGCCTGGTGAAGAGGAATATAAAAAAAAGAGTAGGAATTAATTCACAGGAGAAATCACTATGGGAGTGAGTGTAACTCACTCTATAACTCATAGTAGTACTAATTTGAACTCAAGGTGAAACTCTAGGTGGAACTCACCCTATCAACCACTTAACCTCTTATCACACCTAAGTAAACTAAAGCTACACATGTAGTAATTATTAATTTAATAACTAAATAGAATAATTAATATCCTACACTAATACCCCCTTTAAGCATATCTTAGGTGGGTATAAAATAAAATATGGGTCCCAGTAATGAGGCTTGATGAGGTACCCACATACAATGTAATTCTCAATAAGTGGAGTAAAAGGAGGAAACACACTGGGAAAAAAATCCCCCTAAAAGAGAGACAAAGAATAAAATATATGACTATAAATCCCACTCCAACACCTATCCCTCCTTAAGCATAACCTAGGTGGGCTATAAATTAGGGTCTCAACAACAAGACCTAATAAGGTACCCAACTACATGGTGATGATCCCAATATCATACAAAATATGAAGGATGTGTGCTTACATAAAGAAGAGAGAGAAGGTATGCACATATATCACATGGAAAATGTTGTAGTAAGTCCCTCTATAATAAATATTATCTCTACATTTTAGAAGAAATAAATAATGAGCTATCAAACTACTGAATTCCCAATCAAGTGGAATGTGTATAGGAATAAAGATGTATATCTGTTGAAAATGGTCAAATGTCTCTCTGCTAATGCTTGCATGTGATAAAGTTTGATCAGGTATCACATGAATAACTGTAGAAGATGGAAATGAAGAAGGTTATAATGAAGGAGATAGAACATATAGAGAAGAAGATAAACATGGAACATTCACTGAAAGAATGTCCATAGGAAGTGGAGAGCAAGACTTAACAATCATCAAAATTGAAGACTGGTCTAAAAATGAATCCCTTAGATCTGCAAGATGAATGTCCATAGGAACATATGAGTCATCGATACTCTCAATGTGTATACTTTCACTAAAATTAGTAAAGTCCTCTGAAATGCAAGTCTATAAAGGCTCTAAAAGAGAAATAATATACATAGGAATGGATGTAAAATCTATAATAAGATAAATAAGGTCTAGTAGAATCTCATCCTATAGTGGGGGCTTGGTAGAAGGAAGAGCACTATCCACTATGGATATATCATCACAAGAAAAAAAGCATGAGGAGAGAGTAAAATAGTTTCAAAAGAGACAATATGAAGTGAAGGAGGAGGTGTGGCATAAATCTTAGTAGTATAACCAAAAAGTCTCTATAGTATGATCCAAATAGTACATGGATACTCTGTATATTCCACATGGCAATGAACATCCATGAAAACATGTAGCATTAGAGTGGAGAAAACCTTGTCAAAACTGTTAGCCAACTTATAAAATAAAATAGGATCAGTGGGTTCAAGGATCTATCCATATAGGAATATAATATGAATCTTGTGTGTAAGTGTTCTATGTAAGCACATCATGAAGCATAATTGTACTTCCCAAGAAGGATAATTAGAGATGAAATAACTCTCTTCATCTAGAGTCTCTAAATTGGTGTCTACATGACTGAGAGAAGACACCATGGAAGTTCAAAACTACATAAAATACTCTATAATGAACCTCTAAAGCATGATCATAAAAGGGTCATCAGGCACAACCAAGAATGCATGCAAGTGAGAAATTAATGCTAGAGTGCATAAATAATGGTGAACACTCTAGATATGGAATTTTGATTGGGTCAAAAATGAGTACATATAAATGAGAGCAATCAGTGCATGAAGTACACTATAGAAAGTAGTAGGGCCCATAACCCCCCTAAATATGGCACACTATAACTTTAGTAAATTTTGAAAAAAACATAGACCAATGGAAAGATGATGAAAAAACACACACTTTTGAAAAATGTGGCAATCAATTCTAAGTTACTAATCAAAGGTTATAGCAAAATATATTTTCCATCAATAATGGGCAATTTAATTAAATTAAACTTAAAATTTAAATGCTCAATAGGTTTAAACACAAATTATGTCCTGTAACCACCTATTGGAATTGACACTAAACCATAAACATCCTTACATCAATACAAGTTAAAAAACACTTTCCTAGTCACCTCTACATGCACTTTTTTGAAAAAGTCTTCTGGAAGGGGTTTTAATTAAAAATTATGCAAAGCTATTTTAAAAAAAATGAAACATAATTTAATTTTTCAATCCTTTTTAGGACATTTATAAGTTTGAATTTTATCAAAGTAGAATATAATCTATATGATCTCACCAATGGAGGAAGGAATATTACTAGAGAAGTTGTAAAATGCTACTAATCTACATGTAAATGAATAGACCAACCTTACCATATGCATGCATGAATAATGGTTATAATAAGTAGTAGGGGTTTAATATGCAAGCATCCTACTCAATCCATAGGCTAAGAGTATAATTCAATCAAGATATTGTTGATGTTCTGATTGAAGATTCAACATAGATCTAAGAGTTATTAAACCACAAAGGGATGGACCATGTAGAATATAGAATCCTAGTGTAAAGAACCTAAGGTAAATGCATAATTCTTTGTACTTCTATGTTGATGTCATCATGGTTGAGCATCGAGCTCTCATGGATGGATTATATGAATCACTTGAGTTGAGATCATTATTTGAAGGATACAATCAGCTATAGATGAGTGTAATGGCTTTCAGAAGCTCCCAATTCCTAAGATCATAAACATGGGTTCCCAATTTGACAACAAGAGCTCCCTGCTACAAATGATGCATGATCCCAATGCCCTCAAACCTTGCTACAAATTTTAGGATGATGATTCCCATATCTATAGTGTGATTGATAAAATGAGCCTTGGACAAAATCCCCAAGTCTACAGTTGATGTGCTTGACCCTAGTTAGCCACATGGTACTCTACCTGGCTGAGGTTACGAGGACTATCTTAACCATGGTTATAGTTGGGAACATAATAATCTATATGTATGGGGAATTTAGGGTTTTTGATGATCAGAACATAGATTTAAAAATCTATAATTAAAATTACATCCTTTTACAAGCCACCCCATCATTGAGTATATAAGGAATTTCACTGTAAATATATAGGCCTAGGAATTTAGACTGCCTTGCTTACCAATTATCTACATTATTATAATATCCTAGTGAAGAGGAATTATAAAGGAATATGAGGAATTAACTCATAGGAAAATTGACTATGGGACTGAGTGTAACTCACTATGAAACTCATAGGAGAACTCATAGTGGTACTTAATTTCACTCCAAGTGGAACTCTAGGTGGAACTCACCCTCTAACCAAATTTACTTGTTATCACACCTAAGTAAGTTTAAGCTACATGTGTAAGAATTATCCACTTAATAAGTAGATGGAATAATCAATATCCTATACCAACATTATCTGGATAGCCAAATAATCTAATCCTATCATAGTAAACTACTACAATAATTAGGGTTACAAAACTAAACGTTATGGAAAGCTCAAGTATAGTAAAAGTAGATACCCCATGGTGTTAGGGTTATCATTATTTAAATACCATGTATTCACTAATTCTATATAATTTTTTTTAAAAATGCAAACCCATTAAAATAATATGCT
>JARHVA010002115.1:2447500-2505000 GCA_037957365.1 Torreya grandis
TTTCTTAATAAGGAACTCATCTCATATTCTTGAATTAACGAGTAAACCTTCCACAATCACTTCTCCTTTTTTTTAAAGAATGCCTAATATTTTGAAAGATAACTATAAAATAATTTAAGAAAAGAGTACTTGTTGGGAAGCCTACCTCAATTATAATACATTATTAGACAGTTTTAAATTTAAAACTCATGTAGTCCAATAATAAATCTAGTGTAATATGAAGATCCCAACACTTATCCCTCTATGACATGAAAGCAATAAGATATTCTATATGTTTTTTCACTATTTATAATATGTATCTCTCTTTTACAAATGAAATATTATGAGTTTTTATTTATAAGTAATATTTAAAATTATAATAGGCACTACACATACCCAGGTTGAATTTTTTAAGATAAAGACCTACAAAAGAGGGAAAGGTGGAATGAATGTGCACATGATAATATATCTATGTGATGAGAATAATATCAGAATTTTAAAATAAGTCAAGGTGAAATAAAATATTTTGAATAGAAGGGAGGTTTTTAAATTAAGCTAAGGAGAACAAAAGGATGCCTAATGAAAATGGATATCACCCAATATAAGTTAGTAATAAGGCCAATGATGCTAAATTTAATCAAAATCTATAACTCAATTTTAAAATCATTAAATAAATGTGATTAAAAAATAATTATTATATTTTTTAGGTGACTACGTAATGACCCACTGTGATATGTGTGTGTGTGTGTGTGCATATAGATCAAATGCCTAAAGATAAACAAGAGACTAATAGCTCCCATTTAACACTAAAAAAGGACTATTAATCTGATGTAGGCTTTGATAAACTCACTAACATTTATTTTTAACCAAACAACATCCAAACATGATCTAAACATATGGTATGATGTCTAATACTAGATATGAGAGGGGAGAGGTGGGCGAGAGGGGTATAAAATAAGTGAAGGAAATTTTTAATTTTTATTAAAAAAACTTAGTTTACTAATAATATAAAATATAGAGATAAATGTATGTGGGAGTCGCCATATAAAATATTAATAATCCTAGTGATCCTATAAAACAAAAAAATACACCAAGGCATATTTTATGGTATGGAGAATAATGATGTAGGTTTTGCAATTATATATATATATATATATATATATATATATATATATATATATATATATATTCTTCACTTTTCCAATTGTGATATTTATTTAGACCATATATTAGTATTCATATATTCTCTTGTAATTTTATCACATCTTATTGTTTTACCTAACTCAATGACAACTTAATTGCATATGGAAAAATGAGATCTTGGTATAGATATGCTTTCCAAGTGTGTGGAATAATCCTAGAATTTATATGTAGTAGACACACATATCTATGCCTATTATTGGGATCCAACCCCTCACTACATATCTCATCCTAAATTAGTAGAAACCTTAACCTTGAAACACTCTCTATTATACTAGTCTCAATTTTAATAGATTTAAAACCTAAAATATGGACACATATGAAATTTCAAGACTCCATTAGTGAATTCCCTTTGAGACCAACCCACAATATTAAATTGGAAAATATCAAAATTTATCGTTTACTTAGGAAATTAGTTATATATTTTTTAATAAGGTTATAACCTTAAAATTAATTTCATTAAATAGATATTTGGAGGTGATGGTATCAAAGTTAGATTTTAGTCTTTGGACTTGATTGATTAAGTTTTGGAGTTTCTGTGTAATATGTCCATTAGTATTAATTATTTTTATGATAAGGAAAGAGCCTCATTCAACCTATAAATTAAGTATTTTGATATTAGTGTAATTTTTTAAGCCCTTGAATCAAATCCATTACCTCTATGATATTATTTATATTTGAATGGATATTCATTTAGAAACCAGCTAACATGCCTCATTTTTGGTTTATATTAATACCTATAGACCCTAAGATACAATTAATACCTTTCAAATCCACCTCAAAATCTATTTCTACCCCTTAATAATTAAAGATAGCTCACTTGATTATGTCTATCCACTTGATTCTAACCTTTTAAATCATCATTTCCAAGAAGATCCCATTTGATGAGGATATGAATTTTCATAACCAAAATTTTGACATATGGTTGGGATACTTTATCCCTGAATGTTTTGTGACACAACAATTATATTAATCCATGAAATTTTACTTAGAACTATGGTCCTCTATTATAATTTGGTTATTTATTTCCATATACATATTATAAACTATCTTTTACTAGGAAATTTTCCACATGTTTCTAATTTTGCTTTCTTTAATTCCTAATAGACAAATATCAAAACTTATAAATTATTAAGGTAAACATATTGAAATTTTATTATCTAAAAGAACCAAATTAATATATTTAAAATGAAAAATTATAAATTATTAGGGTAAATGCATTGAAAATCGATTATCTTGAAGAACCAAATTAATATATTTAAAATGAAAAGGTAATGTAAAAATAGGTGATTTAATTTTTTAGAGAAGAATTACACATGAAAAACCTAGAGATGTCTTTTAAGCTAATCAATTATAATTATTCCCATGTAAGATTCTTTTCGTTAGAAGGATCCTATGGAATGCATCATCCTTAGTGAGGTTAAAAACACTTATGAATATACCACATGATATTATCCTCATTTTCCTTATAAAGTTTTCATGTTTGAGTGAAAATCCCCCCAATTAGAGTCTACTCCAATTTTTTTTGGTCTTCTAATTGAGATGGAATGAAATTATGGAAGGACATAAGGTCGATAAAATTAATAGGATAACCTTCAACCCTCATCATTTAAATTTATATAAACACCCCATCATTCATTAAATTCCATCTGCCAATTATCCACTTAGTACCTTATCAACTTAAGAAGAAGGCTTCAAAACATGTCCTAATTATAGGGTCATGATAAAGGAGACCCAATGGGGGAAAATATTTCATCCAAAAGTTATTTAATTTGTCATTATTTATTTTGAAATATAAATAATCAATAAATAGAAATATGTATTCACCCACAAAAAATTCCAACTATGTGACCCTCTAATGAAATGTATCGAGTGGAAGAGTCTAATAAGATTGAGATACTTGAGGTATCTAATACTTAAATTTTTTTATTGATAACCATCATCCTTTCTAAATTCTTGAAGAGGTATTTTATGTGTAAGATAAATGTTAAATTGAGATAAGTTTGTAATACCACAACTTCCTTTAGAATTGGGTTTTCTTACTTCTTCCCATTACATGAGGGATGTTCTATTTCTATTCTCAAAACAATTTAGTAAGAATATTTTCATAATAAAAATTAGTTTTTTTTCCTCTTTCTTTCTAACATTTTATCTAGCTACCGTAATGAACATCATACAATTTGAATTTTTTTAGAGGATAACTTGAATAAGTTTAATTTTACCTAGATAAGAGAGTCATATCCCTTTCTAAGATGGAATCCTATTATTAAAATTATAAATAATATCCTCCAATAGATTTATTTATAAATTCCTTAAAAAATAGAAACATCTAAATATTTATTTAGAAGAGAATTTATGTGGAAAATGAAAATTTTATAGACACAAGCTTTATTTATAATTTAAGGGTTGAGGAAGAATTTTTTTTTTAATAAAATTAAAACTTTGATAAGAGAATCTTGGTAGAGACTAATCATTCTTCTAAAAACTTTAGCATCATATTTCCTTATGAGACTCACCTAAATTAGTGTCATAAATAAAATAAACATGTGAGGAGATACCTTAAAGTAAAAGTAATGCATTTATTTTTATTCATCTCTATGGATTTACTCAAATATAATCCCAACACTTTGGACATAAGTGTATTAAAAAAAGGGTGAAATAGGATCCTCTTGTCTGATCCCTCTTAAAACATAAAATAAATTTGTAGGAACCTCATTAAAAGAATTTAAAACTAAGGTCTAGATGTAGTCTAAACAATTAGCTAAAAATATTATATTAAACCAAACTTTCGAATGATTTTTATTAAATTTTTTTATCAAGAATATCATATGATTTACTATTATTCATCTTAATAACCATAGTAGATACCTTCTTGAGCTTTACTAGGTTAAATAACTAATACATCACCACAATACAACTGCAAAACTTTTTGCCTTCAATAAAACTACCTTAATATGGATTTATTATCAAGGGAAGAAGCATCTACATTCTCATATTCATGGCCTTTTTTATAATTTTTAATCTATATTACATAAATAAACTCATGTAAAAATACCCGTAGTGTTAGCTTTAGTGTGTTTATGGATGACATTAATGAAAGTGTAGTTAAAATATTTCAACATCTTAAAGTGAATTGAATCATTATAATTATCACAAAGATCTTTCTTATTAATATCCTAAAATAGTGATGGCTTGAGGGTTTATGAGTGTAGGGGAAGGGTAGAGGAGAGGTCATAAATTGTTGCATAATATATTGACCCCTTTGGCTATATGGATTTCATATCTAAAGGCATCCAAAGTAGATGATGATCCAAAGGTATATTCACTAATTAGTGGTAGAGGAGAACATAAAATAGGTAAGCCCAACTTTTTATAGGTAGTAACCATGTCAAATTACCCTCATATGAATGGTTTTCTCCTAGCTAAGCTAAAACCCTTGATTTATTTTGAAGGAGAAGAGCTCAAGGAAGTTCTATAACTAGAACATCATTTCACTTTGAAAGTAGTTATATATAAGTTTAGCAGATTTTGGCCTAGTGTGTCAAAGATCCAAAAATGGATTTAGAATCATTGGAGACCTAAAAATAAAGGTCATGTATAAATTTTTCCTTTTGTTAAAGGGTTATTTTTTTAATTGTAAAGAGGATAGGGATGTGATTTTCAAAAATCAGATATGGGGTTAGAATGAACATCTGTTACTTGTCAAGCCATAGTTCCCATCATTTAATACACTAACATAATCAATCAATATTCAAACTGTTTAAATTAGATTACCTCATTTACAAATTAATTTTTTGTTTCAATGCATATTTTAAGTTATATGTAATTCCTTAAGTGAATATCCATTAATGGATTCTTCAATGAAGAATCTAGGTCATCCAACCTTTGCCTGAGTCTTTATCAATGTGGATATTTCAACATATCTTCTATCCCAAGTCAATTTGAATCATAAGGATCATAAATGGATACAATACCTAGACTATGAAGATCTTATCTTTAAATGTCATTCTTGTTTTAAATCTAGGAAGTGGGTTACAAATTACCATTTTATTATGCAAAAATAAGGGAAGTCTTGGTGGAAGGATGCTTTAGAGGAACATTTAAGCCTTAAAGTCTTAAGTGATGATGAGAGTAATTAATTTAACTTAGACTTAGATGTTGAAACATCTAAAGATAACCAAATAGGCAAAAAATCAAATGAGAATAAGTTTACATTGGTGAATGTCATTGAATAAAATAACCCTAGGAATAGAATATAATAGAATAAGCTAATCCTTTTATTGTTCAAAGAGTATGTTGAGAACTCAACCCATTAGTTAAATTAAAGTTTCCATTATTATTAATCCATATTTATGGGAGGAAGGGGAATGGACCATTTTCATTAAAAACAAGAAAGGTTTTGTTTAGAAGGGCCAATAACTACTGAACATCTTGTTTGGAATAGGCTCTGTTTCTACTAGAAGAGATGTATCTTTTAAAATTTTATTAATATATATTTTTTCAATTAGAAAATGATGGAACCCTTTAAAACACATTATTTTAACCATATATATATATATATATATATATATCCTAAAATAATTAAGAAACTATGAGAAAAACCGTCCAAGAAATTTTACCTATCCATGTCGTAAAGGACAATATGGATTTATTCTTCTAGGAAGGGACCATAAGAGCCTTATTTTTGGAATTAAAATTTGATCAAAGATAATTTTTGAACTCCACCAAAATTATTCCTTTATTCTATGATTATCAAATAAAATTTGTATAATATAGTTGACATTCTCCTAAAAAAGTAACTAAGAGGTTCTTAGTAAGTTGTTCATCTCTTTGCTTGATATTTTTAATTCTATTATAATTATATAAACCATGACTTTTTTTGTATTTTTGTCTCTCTCTTTTAAGCATCTCTCTTAGATTTATATTTTAAAAAAATCTCTTATTTTTTTCAAAGACCTCTTGATGGTTTTACAAAATCTCGTTTTTGTGAAATAGAGATATTTAGTCATGACCCCATTGAGAGATAATTTTATTTGAATTTTCAATTCCCTTTTTTATCCTTAATTTTTCTTGAAAATTATTATGATATATGTTTTTTCCCCCTCCCTTATACTGAAATTTAATTTTTTTTCAGCTTATAAGTCAGAGAAAATAATTTGGGTTTTTTACCTAAGAAAGGTTCCTTTTAATAATCATTCACTTTATTTATGATATTAGGATAATTGAGACATACAAACTCAAATATGAAATAATTTTATGAAATAATTTTATTTAGGATTGAACTCCTTTTTTGAATTTAAAATTATAATATAGTTATCAATACAAAACTTTTGGGAATACAAGAATCCATATACCTAGTATTGTTGAACTAGTGAATAGAATTTAGGAACCTCGATATCCTTATAAAATATAACCAACCAAATATTCTATATTTCCAAGAGTTAAACATTCAATAGGTGGTTCATTCCTCCAAATTATGTGAATTTTTTTAATCCTCCTCTTTTCTCATTATTTTTTAAAATATAATTAAATTGATCTATAATGATGAAATTATCATGAGGCTTTGATTTATTAAAAAAAAAATCACCAAATGATATTCTTATGTAGAGGATTGCTAGGAGAGGAGACATTAGTTATAATAGTATTATACTTTTATTTAAGAACTTCAAATTCAGATTCACCAAAATTTTGTGTTCCTCTATGATAACTTCAGTTATCATGGACTATATTCTCACCAAGACAATATATAACTACCAAATTTGTATAGGAATTATTTTCCATTTAAGTTTACGTTTGGCCTCACAAGTGTCTTATAAGAGTTTAATTTTTTTGGTATATAAATAATATCCATATAATTCATTAAATATATCCTTAAAACA
Organism: Torreya grandis; assembly: GCA_037957365.1. Lineage (NCBI taxonomy): Eukaryota > Viridiplantae > Streptophyta > Pinopsida > Cupressales > Taxaceae > Torreya > Torreya grandis. Next base: position 2,454,559 of record JARHVA010002115.1, read on the forward strand.
TCATCCACTTATCGAGATGATCCCAATCCTCTATTTTTCTAAGAAAATAACTTCATATTTCATTGAAAGGGACCTTCCCATTTTTGGCCTTTTTTCATTTCAATTTATTTTTGTCTTATGATAGGGCTATTTTATATTTTGTTCATTTCCCTATACCTTTACATTTTCATGGATTATGGTTTTATTGAGAATCATATTCGAGTTAAAATAGAGATTTTATTTGTGAGATGATTTACTTATCAATTATCTTTTTAGGTTTTGTATCCTTGCTTTTTCTTAGTGTTAAACAGGTTTCAAGTAGATTCATGAATCAAACATTCTGTGTTTGCATTCAAAGAATCTAAAACAAATAGGATAAATGATTATTTATGAATTTTCCCTTATGAAAGACTTGGTTTTCTCTCACGTTGAGCATACTTTATATAAGATTCCTTGGGATCATTGGTTTTTAGATGAGATTTCCAACTCTAGCAAAAAAATACCCAAATTATTTTACATTGGGAGGAGTGTGTGTGTGTGTGTGTGTAAATATTTCTTACCTATGAAGTTGTTGAATTACTTTAGAAATTTGTGTTGCATGTGGAAAATAACTCATTGGAACCACCACTTCAGAGGTTCCACCTTGCAGAAGAAGAATATTTTTGATGGAAATTCCTTGGTCTACATTGTAATAAAATATAACTCTTATTTTATTCCAATAAAATTAGACAATACATAAATGAAATTAGCATAATTTATCTATAAAAATTATTATGCAATTATTTAAAAGTGACATTTGATGTGTTGATGGAGGGGATCTTCCTTAGCAAACCAAAGTTTGCCAAAAAATAATATTTAAAGAGGCATTGCCTTTCTAAGGTTGTTCTTCCCATCCAAATCCTTCCACAAAATGATTGAAGTCACATGTCAACTTTATGATAAAACCTATAAACATAATGGATCCACACTCAAATAATTCTCATTCAATCCATTCTTTGTTCTTCCTTGATGTTATGGACACTACCACTTTGGCAATTCTTTCTCAATAGGAATTATTCTCAAAAGGATAACTTAATCAAATAAATTACCTATTGAGCATAACTAGTAGTAGCATTTAGCATGGACTACCACAATAAAACATTAACCCCTACATGGTTCCCATCCACCTCTCTATTAATCCCTCAATGATCCCCCATCCATATGGTTGTGTTTATCTAACTATTACTGTTATCTTAGATGAGTGTTCTCAACCCCATTGATGTAGTCACAAGGAATGTTAATATGAAAGAAAAACATCTTTTAGTTTACATTATTTTAAAACTCATGATACTTAGTGAGCTCTATAAAACCTCCCCTTCCCTAATTCTACTTCCCTTGATTAATAATGATGTAATGTCTAATTGTGAAGAGCTTTGTTTCCCTCATCCTCTTCATCACCATAACTAGATAAATAGTTGGGGACCTTTCTATTCTATGGTCAAATCCCACCAATGAGACTGTATATATCTAATTATTTTAATTAAGGATGAGCAAATGAAATTTCAAATGGTAGAAGTATCTCCCAATAGGAGAAGTTATCATGCCCTTTGATGGTAGGGTTTGAAGGTTGCACCCTTCTAAGATGTGAAATATTTATGAGAAGGACATATTGGTTTAGTTTGTGTAATACATATGGTTTTTTTTTCATTTATTCAATAGATAATAATTAATTTATAACATTTAGCTTAACCATTGTCATTTTCCTTAAATTCAATGGATAATCATAGTTTGCATTGTTGAATATAAAAAAATTGAGCATAATATTAGCTTTGGGATGGGTTGATTTTATTTCTCTATGCTTTAAGGAATCAATTGTTACCTAGGGCATAATCATTCATTTAATGCATAATCATTGTCTACATTATTAAATAGTTTGTATAATTAACTTTCAATGTATAATCATTGTATACATTATTGTATAGTTTGCATAATCATTATATGTCATTATATCAGTGTTGAAGGGTTTTATGTTTACTATATTATTGCCTGCATTGAAGAAATGACTGAATTATTATGGAATACTTATTCACTCAATAAAAAACCATTGTTTTCATGCATTGATATCCACCCCTTTAGTATAATTTCATTTGTCTTTGTTTAATGTTGAATGTATTGTTCACTACTTGAAGGAATACATGTTTTCTTAATGCATAATCATTCATTGATCACATAATCATCATTTGAGCTCAAGGTGATGGTGGTTGTAATTATATTTGATTATATATACACAACATGGGTAAAATTTATAGACACCCTTTATACTTAAAGCTATAATACAAAGGTATAGAGTTCAAATCCCTTTATATGTGGCATATCTTACAATAATTATGGGTTTAATTCATATGCATTTTTGAATATCCAACCCTTGAAAATAATATTAGTATGGAATTATTTTATGCTTACTATATTATTGTCTACTTGAAAGAATTAATGATTACGTAAGGCATTATTATTCATTAAATGCATAATCATTGTTGAATATCTAACCCTTGAGCATTGAAGGAATTAATGATTACATTGGGCATAATCAATCATTCAACACATTGACTAGTTTGTGTAATTAGGATATGTTACATATAATTTAATGACTGCATATGAATTCAATTCATAATCATTATTGGATAAGCTACATATAAAGGATCTTGAACTCTATATCTTTATATTCTAGTGAAAAACTATTCACACAAAACTCCAACTTTTTCCCCAAAACATTAATTCCTTCAAGTAGTCAATGATATAGTCAATGGGTGATTTCAATGTGACCTACCATGCTAGACATTGACCCCTCATTTGGTCACATCAATTTCACCATCACTTTGTCCCTAATTCATTGGGCATATCCATTATTATTTTTAGAAACTATGGGTTTTGGCCTTAACTGGGGTTATTGAGACATTGTTGGCCCCCACCAATGTTGTCAAGAGGAATTCTAATAATAAGGATAAGAGAACTTTAGTTTTCATTGTTTTCAATTTCCACACCCCTTTACAAGCTTAGTTTTACTCACACTTTGTATCCATGATTGGATAATAGTCAATGGGTTTCCATGATCCTTTAATTATTAACTTGATATAATTATCAACAAAGACGAACACGATAAGTGTTTTGAAATCTCACAAGAAACATTTATACTAGGTACTGAGTTAATAAAAACATAAAATTGAGAAATAAATAGTGGTATCTTAACTACCACCTATGTTTATTTTATCCATTAGCAACAAGAAAATAAACATTAAAAATATTGTAAAATATTTGCCAAAGGGCATAAAATAAGTGGTTCAAGTAGTCAATAATATAGTCAATGGTTTTCCATGAGCATCTAATATTAATTTAATTGAGTTATCAAGAAAAATGAACATAATAATTGTTTTTCAAGCATAGAAAAAATAATTATACATGACCATCCTTCACATTAACACAATTATTATTAAATAATAGAGGAGTATTATGTTCAGTGTATTGTTCATTACTTGAAGGAATTAATGATTAGTTAGTGCATAGATTGTGTTATGTTGACTATATTGATGTCTTCTTAAAGGAGTTAATGATTATGTCAAGCACACTCTTATGCTCTACATCCTACAATAGGGAACTAAGTACATAGAGAATTATAATAGAACATGATAATAGTATAGTCACATATAAAATCAATAAGTTATTAGTAAGTATAACAATACGTCATTACTACGTAGGGATTTATAATCAATCAAGTATAAAATAAATGGAGTGTTCTAATAAAAGTTGCATTGAAGTATAACTAATAGGATTCATATTCTGAGTGTACATACATGGTTAGTGAGTATAGCAGGGATAAAAATGTAAAACATTCAAATACAATTGTAAAATAATTCTTTGTAATGGATCAGAACATTCAAGTACATGGATCATAACACTTAAATTCATGTAAAACTCAAAACCTTTACATTATTTATAATGATATACATATATCAGGTATTGACATTCTATCCAAAAAGGAGTATATATATATATATATATATATATATATATATATATATATATATATATATATATATATATATATATATATATATATATATATATATATTGCTTTTTTAAAACCCTTTATTACAGTACGTATAATTCCATGAATCTTTACCATTCAGGTGTATGTATAATACCCCTTACTTTCAGTATATCATTCTCATATATACTATATATAATGGAGTTTGAACTCAATATGTTTGTATTCTAGATTTATACTATAAAGGAATTTAAATGTTTATAATTTTGAACCTTGTTCTATTCACTCCATTATTCATCTTGATAAATAAAGAAAACAAACCAATGAACCAAAAAAATCATTTTATATAATGGTCTATTACTTTTCATTATCAATACTAAGTATTATCTTGAGAATTTAGGGATACCCTTAACATAAACACTAAAGCAATCATTCCTACAACATAAATGAAATAAACCAATGACCCAATAGTCTATATAATGGTCTACCACTGTTCATTATCAATATTAAGAATTACAAATTGAAAATGGGCATTAATTAGTTAGTTCATTTTCATTAAATGGCCGGGCTAACATCTATTCACAATGTGTTAAGGTAAATAACAATTAGTTCATTGGCTTGTTTCTTTTATGTATCAAGATGGATAATAGTAGACTATTATATAGACTATAAAAGGAATCATACATTCAAGAAAGATGTAGGCAATTATATAGAATATAATAAGATTGAAAATAGTAGACCACTATATAGACCAATGGTTCATATAAATCATCTATATGCATGACATATATGTTGTATATAATCCTAAGTAAAAAAGGAAGACATTTAATTAAACACTAGTCACAAAATTCCAACTCTACCCCATCAAATATTAATGGTAATTGATTGAAGTAGTAAATGATATAGTAGATGGATTTAAATTATCCTTCTATTATATACTTGATTGAGTTATCAATAAAAATGAACATAATAAATGTTTTACAAGACCATAAGAAACCCTTATATTGATTATTAAGTTAAGAGAAATATAACATTGAGAGAAACAACGTACTATGTTATCCACCACCTATGTCACTCTTTCCATTGTCAATAAGAAATTAAACATTAAAAATATTCATTCATATCTACATTTAAGGGAATGGTTATAACGACTATCGATATGAGCTCAGTCACAAAGAATAGATGCACGTTTAAGAATAGAATGGGTTAAGATCTTAAAAGCATTGTCAAACAAGCATACCATTGGTTTCAATTAGTTAGCAATAAAATCAATCAGTTTTAATGATCATTCTATTATTAACTTAATGCATTGCAAGTAACTTAGCTGACTTTCAACTTTTAGTTGTTTGGGCCAACTCAAGGGTGAATGTCTAGTGTGGTCGTCCATGCCAAATGTACTAGCCGATTACACTTACTGATAAAGTCTTATCTAGTAAACAATGTCTAGCCTTATGTTATAAATAAATTATGTCATGTAAGACTTTATTTTTTATTTCTACTGTTTTTAAGGCTAGATAGGTAGGGTAGAATTCATGTGTTACACTCAATGTGAAAGGCCTCCCCAGGGAATCTCTTATAGTTCACTCTTTTGGAATTGGGTAATTGTAAATGAGTTATTACAAGGTATAAAGTGAATATTGTAATGGAAAATTTGAATTAGTATACCCTTAAAATAGGGGAAAAGAGTGAAATTAACAAGTCAACAATAAACATATATTAGCATTATATTTTTGAACTAGCATTTACCTTACCCATTTTTATTTGCCTTAACCATAATTTTTTAAATTTATCATTATTTTTTACCTTAATGTGTTGTTAACAGATGTTATCCCAGGTAAGATTAATGAACTTTGTCCAATTTGGTGGGGCCCATAGACGTATTAGCTAGAAATGTGAATGCTCTTAATAATTAGGGCACTCGTATCATAAAATTGATAATGGGATAACAAAATAGATATAGGGGTAGGTTAGATCGAGTATCTAATAGGAATATGTATGTCAACTATTAGTGTGAGCTCAAAGATCCTACTAGATACTATAAGGGTAGATGAAATATCAATCATGCACATAAAGGTCATATATCATTTTGTCCTCCATGTACTTGTTGGATACTCTAAATGTAGATGAAGTATGTGACAAGCACATTGAGGTCAATGATCAATATGACATCCACATGCCTACTAGATAATTTGTAAGTAGATGGAGTATCTAGCTTCCACGTGGAGGTAAACTATTAGTGTGACCTCCACATGATTGTTGTCATTTGGATTAACCATTCTCATTTTACTTAACCACTATTATTTGCCTTAAACACTATGATTTTACTTAGTCATTACTGTTTGCCTTAATGTGCTGTTAATGTATGCTAGAACCAACTTGAGCACTAGACTTTGACCCATTTGGTTGGCCCTATAGATACGTCAGCCAAAATTGTAAGTCATATTATTATTTTAAGTATTCCTAGGGTAGACAAAGTATCCAACATACAAATGGAGGTAAACTATTAGCATGACTTCCATGTCTATGATCTATATTTCATCCATTCCATTAGCCCTCTGATGATTAGCTCCACATCATACATCCTTAAATATGAGCTTAATCAACAATTACACTCAACAAGAAAATATTGATTCAGGTAAAAACCTACATTTAATGTAAAAACCCATGACTAAGGCAAATGATAGTGGTTAATCCAAACACACTTAAGGAAAAGTGATGAAGAATTAGATGTGATAGTCCATCCATCTAGGGGTCAATGTCCAGTATAGGAGTCCGCACCAAACACTCCTACTAGTTATGTTCAATCATTACCTATGATGAATTCAATTATTTATATGGGTAGATGAAGTATCTCAAATTCATAATATCAATTTATCATTTAATAAGGGCATAACCATATGGGATATTTTCTACTCGCTTGGATAAAATGATTAAAAATTATTGTGACCACTCATACTTGATATTATATTTTCCATTATTAGTTTTGTATTATTTCAATGTATTAAGAACTTGGGACAATTGAAACATATTTCACTTACATTATGCTATTTTAATATTATTGTATTATAATTATTTTGAGATATATTAGATAGGTAATGCTTATGTCATTTTGTATGATAGTAGATGTTTCATCGGTATGAGTTTGGTTAGAAAGTCAAACACTTCCTTCAAATTCAACAATAAGGTATATAGGTATATGATTATAGTATAGTACGAATGATATCAAAATATGAGACACCTCTGCATTTCCTTGATTCTTATGTTCAAACCTCATAGTGATGTTTAATTTGTAAGTTTTATGTAGTCCATTTTTATGCTTGTATGGTCAATTATGTTCTCATTGGTAAATTTAGTACTTTTTAAATTAGTGTGTTCATATTGAACAAGAGAATGTTTAATACTATCTATGTAATTCCCCAATGGTCCATTGGTCTATATAATGGTCTACTGTTATCCATATTATTGTAGTCTATGTAATGCCCTACATATTTACCTATCTATATATACCCTTTAAATTTTGTGTAATGGTTTACTGTTATCCATTTGAATATAATCTATTTTGAATACTTTGAATGTGTAAACTTTGAATAATTTGATTACTTTTACTTCCCTACATTGGACCTCATTCATGAACTATTTTAGACATATGATTTTATATTTTGGGTTTGAAATGAAATGTAGTATTACACTCTCCAAGAGATGGTTGGGGTGGGTAGGGACACACTATATGGATGGGCTCATTATAAATTGGAAGAATGTTAATAGACCCTTTTATGAATAGGTATGTTATTAATGCATAAAAAATCCTTAGTCATATATAATATAAAGTTCAATCTACTATATATTTGATTTCAATTACTGATGCATGACGGTTTATTTAAATAGTTTTAACACACTCATATTTTCTTTAAAATTAAGAATAGAATACCAGGCATTATCATATTGGCAATGTTGAAGTTGTGGTAGGATTTTCCTATTATAGTATAAGCTAGTTTTTCTTAAAGTATTTAGAGATTACATTTTTTACCATGTTTTTTTATGATTTTGTCATATTTCACAATCAATTTTTATAGTGTCATGAAATTGGATTGTGATCTTATTTCATGTCCTTTTCCTTGCATATGAACATGTTAACATATTCAAGCAAGAAACATACATGTTTCATCCTAACATGACAACAATGTGAAATTTCATATACCATAGGAATGAAAGAGGAGAAGAAATGTTAACATTAATGTTTTATTTTTGATGGCTTATTTAATTTGTGGAGATACATTATATTTGTGTGATACATACTGTCAAATGTTATGTTAAATGTTATGGCATACTACTCTCGGTTATAAAACAATATACAAAGAAGAGAGTGGAAATATGTTCTTAGATCATACTATGAATGTATTTGTTCAGCATAATGAAAGTTTTCCCATTTAAAAACTATGTGTACATATTTTTCTTGAATAATTAAAAATTCTTGCATTTCCCTGTTAAGGGGATTTTAGTGCATGTATTTTATGTTATTGAATTTCATTTTACCATCCTAATTTTGTAACAAGTTTATCAAGTTTTACACAACTAGTACTATCCTAAAAATAAATTCCATTTAGATGTTAACAATACCCAAAAAATATATTAATAAAATTAGAAACACACAAAAGTTCCCACATCCATGCATGTATGGCATCATGTGTGTGTGTGTGTGTGTGTGTGTGTGTGTGTGTGTGTGTGTGTGTGTGTGTGTGTGTGTGCACGCACGCGCGTGCACGCACACACACACACACACACATAGAGAGAGAGAGAGAGAGAGAGAGAGAGAGAGAGAGAGAGAGAGAGAGAGAGAGAGAGAGAGAGAGAGAGAGAGAGAGAGAGAGAGAGAGAGAGAGAGAGAGAGAGAGAGAGAGAGAGAGAGAGAGAGAGCATGAAAAAGCATAAGATGAATACAATATATGTTTTTGAACTAGGATACCCTTTCCTAAATGTCTGAAACCAAATTTAGTATTGCACTCTCCAAAAAAATGGGTGGGGTGGGTAGGGACACACTGTATGGTTGGTCTCATCATAAATTTGAAGAATGTTAATAGAACCTTTGATGAATATGTATATTATTGATGCATAAAAACTCCTTACTCATAAATAGTTCAAAGGTCAATTTGGTATATCTTTGATTTCAATTACTAGTGCATGATGGTTTTTTAAAATAGTTTTAACACACTCATATTGGCGTATAGATTAAGAGTGGAATACCAAGCATCATCATAATGTCCATGTTTAAGTTTTAAGCTTTTCCTATTATAGTATAATCTAGTTTTTCTTAGAATATTTAGAGATTACATTTTTTACCATTTTGTTAATATTTTTTCATACTTAATAATCAATTTTTATAGTGCCATGAAATGTGATTGTGATATTGTTTCATGTCCTTTCCCTTTCATATGAACATGTTACCGTTTATGAGAAATAAATATACTCACATGTTTCCTCCGAAGATGACAACAATGTAAAATTTTAGCTACCACATGAATGAAAGAGGAGAAGAAATGTTCACCTTAATTTTTTATGTTTAAAGGATTATTCATTTTTTGATGATTCATTATATTTGTGTGATACATAATATCAAATGGTATGTTGAATGTTATGAGATAATATTTTCATATATAAAAGAATATAAAAAGAAGAGAGTGAGAATATGTTCTCGAATCGTACTATGAATGGATTTGTTCATCATAATGAGACTCTTCCCATTAGGGAACTATATGTACATATTTTTATTGAATAAATAAAAATTATTGTATTTCCATGTTAAGGGGATTTTGATGCATGTATTTTGTGTTATTTCCTTCATTTTACTTTCTTAATTTTATAACAAGTTGATTGAGTTTAGCACAACCAACACTATCGTAAAAGTAATTTCCATTTAGATGTTGACAGTACCCAAAAATTATATAAATGAAATTACAAACACACAAAAATTCCCATCTCCATGAATGTATGCCAAGATGTTATATATATATATATATATATATATATATATATATATATATATATATATATATATATATATATAGAGAGAGAGAGAGAGAGAGAGAGCATGAAAAAGCATAAGATGAATACAATATATGTTTTTGAACTAGGATACCCTTTCCTAAATGTCTGAAACCAAATTTAGTATTGCACTCTCCAAAAAATGGGTGGGGTGGGTAGGGACACACTGTATGGTTGGTCTCATCATAAATTTGAAGAATGTTAATAGAACCTTTGATGAATATGTATATTATTGATGCATAAAAACTCCTTAGTCATAAATAGTTCAAAGGTCAATTTGGTATATCTTTGATTTCAATTACTAGTGCATGATGGTTTTTTAAAATAGTTTTAACACACTCATATTGGCTTATAGATTAAGAGTGGAATACCAAGCATCATCATAATGTCCATGTTTAAGTTTTAAGCTTTTCCTATTATAGTATAATCTAGTTTTTCTTAGAATATTTAGAGATTACATTTTTTACCATTTTGTTAATATTTTTTCATACTTAATAATCAATTTTTATAGTGCCATGAAATGTGATTGTGATATTGTTTCATGTCCTTTCCCTTTCATATGAACATGTTACCGTTTATGAGAAATAAATATACTCACATGTTTCCTCCGAAGATGACAACAATGTAAAATTTTAGCTACCACATGAATGAAAGAGGAGAAGAAATGTTCACCTTAATTTTTTATGTTTAAAGGATTATTCATTTTTTGATGATTCATTATATTTGTGTGATACATAATATCAAATGGTATGTTGAATGTTATGAGATAATATTTTCATATATAAAAGAATATAAAAAGAAGAGAGTGAGAATATGTTCTCGAATCGTACTATGAATGGATTTGTTCATCATAATGAGACTCTTCCCATTAGGGAACTATATGTACATATTTTTATTGAATAAATAAAAATTATTGTATTTCCATGTTAAGGGGATTTTGATGCATGTATTTTGTGTTATTTCCTTCATTTTACTTTCTTAATTTTATAACAAGTTGATTGAGTTTAGCACAACCAACACTATCGTAAAAGTAATTTCCATTTAGATGTTGACAGTACCCAAAAATTATATAAATGAAATTACAAACACACAAAAATTCCCATCTCCATGAATGTATGCCAAGATGTTATATATATATATATATATATATATATATATAGAGAGAGAGAGAGAGAGAGAGAGAGAGCATGAAAAAGCATAAGATGAATACAATATATGTTTTTGAACTAGGATACCCTTTCCTAAATGTCTGAAACCAAATTTAGTATTGCACTCTCCAAAAAATGGGTGGGGTGGGCAGGGACACACTGTATGGTTGGTCTCATCATAAATTTGAAGAATGTTAATAGAACCTTTGATGAATATGTATATTATTGATGCATAAAAACTCTTTACTCATAAATAGTTCAAATGTCAATTTGGTATATCTTTGATTTCAATTACTAGTGCATGATGGTTTTTTAAAATAGTTTTAACACACTCATATTGGCTTATAGATTAAGAGTGGAATACCAAGCATCATCATAATGTCCATTTTTAAGTTTTAAGCTTTTCCTATTATAGTATAATCTAGTTTTTCTTAGAATATTTAGAGATTACATTTTTTACCATTTTGTTAATATTTTTTCATACTTAATAATCAATTTTTATAGTGCCATGAAATGTGATTGTGATATTGTTTCATGTCCTTTCCCTTTCATATGAACATGTTACCGTTTATGAGAAATAAATATACTCACATGTTTCCTCCGAAGATGACAACAATGTAAAATTTTAGCTACCACATGAATGAAAGAGGAGAAGAAATGTTCACCTTAATTTTTTATGTTTAAAGGATTATTCATTTTTTGATGATTCATTATATTTGTGTGATACATAATATCAAATGGTATGTTGAATGTTATGAGATAATATTTTCATATATAAAAGAATATAAAAAGAAGAGAGTGAGAATATGTTCTCGAATCGTACTATGAATGGATTTGTTCATCATAATGAGACTCTTCCCATTAGGGAACTATATGTACATATTTTTATTGAATAAATAAAAATTATTGTATTTCCATGTTAAGGGGATTTTGATGCATGTATTTTGTGTTATTTCCTTCATTTTACTTTCTTAATTTTATAACAAGTTGATTGAGTTTAGCACAACCAACACTATCGTAAAAGTAATTTCCATTTAGATGTTGACAGTACCCAAAAATTATATAAATGAAATTACAAACACACAAAAATTCCCATCTCCATGAATGTATGCCAAGATGTTATATATATATATATATATATATATATATATATATATATATATATATATATATATATATATAGAGAGAGAGAGAGAGAGAGAGAGAGAGAGAGAGAGAGAGAGAGAGAGAGCATGAAAAAGTATAAGATGCATAAAATATATGTTTGTGAACTAGGATACCCTTTTCCAAAAATAAAAAATCCCTTTGAATTATAAAAAATTGAAGAATAAAATGAATATATGTGCATATCGCCGTCACTTGACCTTAATAAACAATTGAAGACGAAAAGAAAACACTTGTGAAAAAAAAACATTTTTCACTTAAAAAAAAAAATTAAAGACTAAAATAAACCATTATAAATGAAAATATAAATAATTTTACAATTTGAACAATGTGTCAAAAATACTAGATCTAGTAATTTTCCCCATTTATCTTTATTGTATCTTAGAGCTCACGTCATCACTATAATAAAGGCAAGGATATATCCATATATATTTTGTACAATTGCCTAATGGTGATCTATATTGGTCTTAATGCTTTAAGAATATTTAGTTTATTTATATTTATGTGAGGTTTGGGGTTCACATCTATGTCGATATTAAACCTTGATATGATTATAACATGCATATAAGGGACACAATAGTAATTATGTCTTGGAATGTGGATTAATTTATGAATTATATATGTTGACAGTGCTAAACATTTTGAAGTGTGATTAGGAACATTATATTTTATTCAGGTTTACATTATATAACTCTATTTTGACTAATCCTAAGAATACATTATTAAAGTCTCTAGCCCCTCACTTGAAACAAAAGGCATATTAGTATGGTGAACTCTCCATTGTAATGGAAACATTCTTATGTGAATATGATAAAGGTTTTAAATGTATACCTTTTCAAGGCAAAATAAAAAATTAGTATAAAATTAGGATACTCTTTATATTGGAATGTATAGAAAATTAGTAAAAAAAATAGTTTATCAACTGCTATTAGTTCTAATCCTAGCTCTATTATTTTCATTTGCATCGTATTATACAAGGAAAAAATAGATGGAGTGCCAATAATTGCAATAAAACTTGAATAACTCCAAGAAAGCTTCAATTCACTATTTTAAGATGCACCAATAATTGCAATAAAACTTGAATAACTACAAGAAAGCTTCAATTCACTATTTTAAGATGTATACAATACAAACATAGAGTATGATAAAGTACACGATGTATACAATACATGTGTTCATCAATGCATACGATACAAAGTTATATACCAAGGATAATGAAGTGCATTGACCAAGTTTTTTTTTTTTTGGTAAATAAAATATCCCCTTATTATAAAATACTTTATTATGATTTTTTCTACATGAAATATCCCATTATTATAAAACATCTTATTATAAAATGGAATAACAATAAAAAATGATCATGATAGAGAATCGTGTGCTCCCTCCATAGGACAACATCTTTATTTCCTCGATTATGCATTTCCTTTTTGTATAGAATCAAAAAATAACACTCTCAAAGCTAATAGGATGTTTATCCACTTTTTTGGAGATAAGGGAAAACTCACATCATTTGCATTCTTGTTAATGGTATACACATATCAAGTATATATATTCACTGCTTGTATAAAACCTTTTATTAGAGTCTGTATAATGCCTTGCATCTTGCTTGTGTGTATAATGGTATATTATTGTTCACTTATTACAGTTTGTATAGTGCCCTTGTATCTTTCTTATATGTATAATACCCTACACATTTTTTGAAATGGTCTACTTTAGTCCATCTTGATACATAAAGGAAAAGAGTTAATGAATCATCAATCTATATAATGGTCTTTTTTTTCAAAAAATTATAGTCTAAATAATTGCCCTATGGATTTCATGTCTGTATAACACCATATACATTCTATGTAATGGTCTACTTTTATCCATATTATTAAATAAAGGAAAGGAGTTAATGAACCATCAATCTATATAATGGTCTATTGTTGTCCATCTTATTCTAGTCTATATAATGCCCCTATGTATTTCATGTATGTATAATACCCTATACATTATCTGTAATGGTCTAATTTTGTCCATATTTCTACATAAAGGGAAGGAGCTAATGAACCATTAGTCTCTACAATGGTCTATTGTTATCCATTTTGTTACAATAGTATATGAACCAATGAAGTTGCATGCATGTCATTATACAATAATATTTATGTTTGTTTAGTAATTGACATAAATAAACATAAAATTAAAGGATTGAATGAATCTATAAAGAGGAAAATAATTGAAATTTTGAGTATAGATTGTGATCCAAATAGTTATAATTAAGGTGACATCCCTTGATAGGATTAGATGTCTATTTGTTTTTTTAGTGTCATATAATTACAAAATATTGAAGGTTTTGCTTTCATGTAGCTTTCAAGAAGCCCAATCCCACTCCCCCAACCAATTTTTGGGACCTATATAAATTTATCAAATAAATTAGAGCAAAGGTGGATGATGAATTTTGAGAATGAAGAAAAAAGACATTGAAGAGCAAGTTAGATGTATAGGAGCAATGGGAAAATGTTATCAAAAAAATGAAGAAAAAATTAAAGGAAAGCATTGAAAGAATGATAACAAGCATATTATCTCTGACAAATGAAAAAAAGGAGTTAAATATTTGTATAGAATGCATAAGCAAAGAAAAACTACATGCTTAGATATGGCACAAGGATTAAATTACCCCACTAAGAGTATATGAAATTGTTAGAAATGCTAGGTCTATTGATTTAGACACTGAGCATTATAAGAATCTAAGAAAAAATAAATTTTTTGAGGAAGAGATCAAAGTTTGGGAAAACTTTGAAATCCATCTTGTGACTTTGCCTATAACAACTCCCACTACATCCATGCTTCCTAACTCTAACACTGATAACAATGACCATAAGTAGTGTGTTATTTTACTATGATACATTTCACTAAAGTTGTTGATTTTTACATGTATATGTTTCCTTTGAGAGTATTTTTTAACTTTTTAGTTATTTTATTTTGTGAAATTTGTAAAATATGAATAGGTATGCCTCATAATAGTATTAATTTTGAAAAAATTCCTAACACCATGCGTGTTGAATTGGCTAAATCAATACTTTCAAAGAACCAAAAAATAAAGAAATTAGTTATGTATTTCCAAAAATTTAATCATTTTGGTATATGTAAATCATTTTTAATGTTTTTTCACATCTATAATTTTTATATTTAAAATGATTGAAAAATTTAGGACATATAACTTCTGATTCTAAATACAAAAAAACCAAGCAACTTTAGCTCAACATATATATCATTCTTCATGGAAACTTATTTTATTCCACTTAATTTTCATATGATCTATCTAATTCATCTAGAAAGGTAAAATGTTTTGATCTCGCTTTACGTTTCAAATCGAATTGGGCATGTTCATTTGCCAGAGGTACATGCTTGTTGATTGCCATATTCTTGACAAAATATTTCGAACATCCTACATTGGTCCTAGAACCATCTTATGCATGTTGAAAAGGTTATTCCTGTGGATGTTTCACCTTAGCATAATTGAAAAAGGACCTTCCTTGAACCATTTTGAACAATATTCTCAAGGAAATTATGACTTATCCTATCAACTAGGAAAGTGAAAAGTGTTTTGTCTAATAATATCTTGATCCTGAGAATTTGTGGATCAATTCGATCATATAAATCATTGATAATATTATAATTTACAATAACATTATCAATATTTTCATGTTAAATGTCATAAGAAATGTTATTGGTATCATCCTAAACAAGTCACAAATATATGCTTGTTAATAAGTTCTTTATGACCATACATGAAAATCATTTACAACTTCAAAAAAATAAGGACAAATAAGAATCAACACATAAATTATATTTATATGGGAATCAACATAGATGTCAACATTGCATCTTGATGAAAATTCCTTACCAAATTTAACTCTAAATTCACCGACTTTTAACATGTGCTTGTGTAAATGGCCTTGGGTTGACCACATGCATTCAAACATTACAAAAGACTGACTCAAAATTCTAACCTTGTAAAAGGGTTATTATTTACTATGGATTCTCACCCATTACACATCAACTTCAATCTCATTGAACATCACATCACCATTAGGGATGATTTGTGATTTCAACCATGACTTGTTCTCTAATTGTCAAGCTTGTAGTTCCTATAAAACACATTTTGCTTACACATTTGGCTCCACTATTAATACACAAATACAATGGATAAAAATTTATTCACTAACCAATCCAATATTCAATTGGAAAAAACTCTAATTTTATTTAGAAACATGTTATTTAAATGATAGTGATATACTTATGTGGGATCGTTAGTCTATTGACCCACATGGGGAATTGTATGCAAACATTTTTCCCACATGCCAATATGGTGGAACCATTTATATTTACAATAGTTGATGAATGATTCTTGGGTTGCATAGTATTTGATGAATAGTTTTACATCATAAACCACTACCTCTTAATTGGGTGACTTGTGCATTATTTCACCCAAGCTTCTAAACATTTACTCCCTTGTGTTAACATCATTGACATTTTTAATCAGGTTTTTTATCCACGCTCTCCTCACATGATAAATATAAAGGTATACCTCACATTGGAACACTTCCCTAGACTTGAAATGACAAAGTAAATGTAAAAAAATTAGAAAATAAAAAATTTTTTAAAATACAACAATAAATATTTTTAATAGACATGGGCTTGTCTTACCTAATAGTGACAATCTTAGTATGATCATCCACCATGAAATTTTTTAGTTTCCATTACAACATGTGATAATGCACACTAACCACTAGCTTTTGCATCCACAATGTTAGATCTAGAACAATAGCCATCAACATCAACACTCATGAAACATGAAGTCCATTGTGCATACTATCAAATATAAGAAGCATGTACAATATGAACTACATCATAAAACAAGAACATAGGTCTTATACAATAACAAGTGTGATGTTTTTGTGGAGTACCTTATACAATAACATAAGTATTATACAATAATAAGTTTTAGTCAAATTTAGAAATATGCAAATACATTATATGCATTCTTTCAAGTATACTATTGTGTGCATACATCAAAATCTACTAATGCTGGTAAGGAATTTGGAGGCCTTAGATAAAGGGTTGATCCTCCTTTCCTATTTTTAAAAAATCTTCATACAGAAAGTCATTTTCAATATTTTTAGTGATAAATATTTGAAGACTATCTGCATCACTAGGGTAAAATTTGTACATCATGTTTCCTCCATCCTTATTCAAATATTATGGATGTCATCTTTGGTCATGAAATCATCCCTCTCCATTTTTAAATTGAAAAATGCAATTTTTTCATGCATCATGTCATGATGATTTTGGTGAACAAATTCATTAGTCGAGCTAAACAACAACCTCTCCACCCAATATTTCAATGCATCACTTATGAATGAAGCTATAGTACAATGACTACCATTAAAGTGATCAATCTCTTGCCCATGGAAAATAATGACATTGTGGTTCATATGACACATGTTGCTATACGTAATTTCAAAGCCTTTTCTTTTATCTTCATTAACACACAGATAGAAAAGTGACATTAGCATCTATGACACAAATTCTTACAGCCAGGTCGACTGAAAATACCAACCTTCACAATATTTGAAATGTCATGATGTGCATCATCTTCCAGCCTATAATCCTCAGGTCCATATGTGCAACAATACCTATATAATACATACATAAATTATAATTTAAATTAAGACCAATTTGTATTTAAAAAAGAAAAAAAAAATTATAATAGATAATACCCACACTCTGTATTGGAGAGACCTATCAATCCTAACTTTTTGCAAGTCAGATGGTATAGGATTCAATATGTTATCTTCGATATGAAAGGTAGTGGGATACCTCGATATCTTGCATTTATCATTTAAGGAAATAATAATTATGTAGGAAATAGTCATTCATTCAACACATAATCATTGTCTACATTGCTAAATGTCCAACCTTTAAACATAAATTCATTCACAAATAAGCATATCATCAGGTTGAAGTAGTCAACAATGCAATCAATGGGTTTCCATGATTATTCTATTATTAGCTTGATAAGTGTTTTACAATCCCACCAAAAACAATTATACATGGTAGTAAGAAAAGAAAAACATAATATTAATTTATCCACCACCTATGTTACTCTTTCCATTAGCAATAGGAAATTAACATTAGAAACATCTATTCATATCACCATTGAAGTGAATAGCTGAGTGACAAAAGATAGATGTAGGTTTAAAGAGAGAATAGGGTAAAATCCTAAAATGAATCCCAAATAAACATGCCATCATATTCATGCAATCAACAATATAGTCAATGGGTTTCAATGAGGCTTCTATTAATAACTTGATTGAGTTATGAAGAAAAATAAACATAATAACTTATTCATTCAAGGCAATGTATAATTAGGATATGATACATAGAATTCATTGAATTCATATTTCATTAAATGTCAATTACTACTTCAAACATAACTCACGCTCTTATAATCTGCGTCTTACAACAAGGTATTGATTGTATTGTTAACTTCTTGAAACCCTAACTATATTTTATTACTAAGCTCAAGCAAATGATTGTTATAACTATACTTGACTATATTTACATAATAAGGGTCAAATTTTTAAACATACTTTATAGTATAAAGCTAAAAAACAAAGGTATATAGTTCAAATTATTCTATATGTAGCATATCCAACAATGATTATGTGTTGAATTCATATGCATTCATTGAATTATATCTAGCATATCTTAATTAAATAAACTATTCAATAAACTATGTGGTGCATGAATGATTATGCCCTAACTAAAATTTATTTCTTCACCCAGTCAACATAAAACAAACACAAATTTAGATTTAACAAAGCAAATAATGTAGTTCATTGTAGCTATCAACCTATATAGTAAAATGCCTCCTTGGGAATGCTCTTACTGTTCATGCTTTTGGAATCGGGTAATGGCAAACGGGCCCCTACACAAGTAGTAGACGAATGTTGTAATGGCAATAGAAAAATGGTATAATATTTGAACATGTGAATGGTGCTTAAGTAAAAGTCAATGGATATAAACATTTTATTTCACAACTATTTTTTGGCTAACCACTGTCAGTTGGCTTAACCATTGTCATTTACCTTAACCACTATCGTTTGCCTTGATTGTTGTTGTTTGACTTAACCATTGTTATTTGATTTAACATATTGTTAATGGAAATTAGCCTTGCCATGAATGCTGGGCTTTGTCCAATTTGCTGGGCCTCGCGGAAATGTGAACGTTACTTCTAGTAAAGGTGCTCCTAAATTACCATTTTCGATCTTTTGCTCCTCCATTTTTTACCCTCTAAAGCGCTAGTTACCATCTTTCAGCTTTTGCCAATTCATTTTTTACCTTCTATGAAGTTCTCCATTATTCTTCTTGGTTAGATTCTTATAATACAATGGAAGCTCAAAGGCATAATATGGCATTGCTCATTGGATATGCATCTTATAGATGAATTGGATGCAGGAATAATAGCACTGCAAAAACGGCCTTCTCCGAAATTGTTGGTGGTCAAGAATAAGAGTGAGACCGCTGTTTAGTCGGTTACGTATGTGTTAGTAGTGGTAGACTTGAATTTCAACATAAATCTTGCCTATATCTGTTATGGAACTGTGATGGTGGTGGACTTCTCACGTAAATCTTTCCGTGTTTTGGAGTCGATTTAAATGGATAACTTAATGGTTGGGTCTTTCGCTTACAAAGTCTAACATGTACACCTGCGAGGGGATCAGGGTAAACCGATAAGATCTTCAAAATCTTCACGACAATGAGTTTGGTCCCTTTGATGGGAGACCGATTTCCATGAACATCAAATGACGTAAATTCTAGATACCAAACCTTCATTGTAGGGCTTTTACAAGTCAGCATTGATGGCGGCTAAAGAATAAAACGAAGGCGAAGTGATGTTGGGACGAATCTTCCTGTATGTGTACGGTTGTAAAGACAAGCAGCTTCCATTTAAGGTGCAACGAAGCGCCCATACTTACGAGTAGTAACGAATGAATAAGAGTTCAAATGCTTATTATGGTATAATATATGTTCAAAGGAAGGATGAAAGACTATGTCGATGCACACTTGTATTGGTGTTGCATATCCTCTCTTTATTAAAACAAAATCATTTACTTCTTAAAAAAGAGGTACATATATGAATCTGAAAAAAAAAAAGGGTATAATTATTATATTTTGAATATTCATGTTTATCTTTACTATTATTTACATGTAATTCTTACTTAAAATAGTAGTATTTATTGTTTTTAAAAAACATACAAATATATTATAAGATTAATAATGAACTAGGGAAAGGAGCCAACAAGGGAATGGGTTCCAATAGTTATTATAGTACATGAGTATATAGTATTATACATTTTTCATAGTCCAACACTAGTACGTTCACAAAATACTTAATAGTTGTCTAAATTTTTCCTAATAATAATCTAAACTAGCCAACCATATTATTACATATAAAATTTATAACAAGTAAATATCTAATATATGATACATTTATAATATTTTTTTTATTCGATAGGGTAAATGAACGTAATTTGAAAGGATCCATAAATTTGTACAAGTGGAGAGAAAGATGAGACTTTAAATTACACATGAAACACCTCTACTAATGGTAAATGATAAAATACCAAGAAACATAAAAAAAAAGTTGTTGAAACAACCACACAAACGTTAGCCAACAAAGTTGAACCTTCCACACTTCTTCAACAAAACTTATGCCATAAAATAGGTTTTGAAAGGTCATGTGCCCTTGTACATTTGGATTAAAAAATATGATGTTAACACTCATGTGCATTGCCTCTACCAATGACCTAAGAAAAAAAACATCAAAGTAATGAAAAATGGTTGTCACACCGAATAGAAACATAAGAAATGAAATGGCTACAAAATACAACTAAAAATAAGTGAAAATCTACCCATCTTCCATTAATTGTCCATTCAACTCTTTAAATCTTCAACATTGCCAAAAACATCAACTAACCCTCTAAGAGGGATTAACCTTTGTTATGTTTCCTTTTATTATTTCTTATCACCATAGTATATCCTTCCCTTTCAGCTCAATTTGAATCTGGGAGAATGGGATCACAATTTCAATTTGAATAGAATCTTTGCAGCTTCTCCTTGGGATTTTTGTTTTATGAGGGTAAATTAAGACATCTTTTGGTGGATTATTTATAACTAAAGGAGCATTTGATGGTTCAATGGAGTTGATATCTTCCAAATAAGAAACCTATCTTGTGTTATTTGTCTCACCGCCATCCATATTGAGGTGGATGGAGATCAAGTCTTTTTACCAAGAGGTTTATTTATTTTTCTTCAAGCTTTTGCAACATGTGGATAAATTTTTCAATTCAAAATAATAGCATCCATGGAAAGGAAAACCTTCATAGTCTAGGGTTTGAATCTATAGCTTATAAATAACTTTCAGGGAAATTTTTGTAGAAAGATTCTTGGAGGTACCTATTTTGACAAATATTCTAGCAAAGGTGGTGTGGGAGTGTGAGGAAGTGGCTGATTCAGATAGAATAAACTCACCTAGGTTATTTTTGATCTCCTTAAAGAAATGATACACTCAAACTGAAGTAGAAGGTGGAGAAGTCAAATCCAAATGGGTGTGCCATTAAATAGTTCAGTGAGAGGATTGAAGTGTTGAAACCAAGGTTTGATGACAAGGGAATGATGATTCAAAATCCATCACTGATTTTGGATCAATTCTTTATCCTCAATGCAGCTAAACTTCATTACAAAAAAAATTGCACATGGATAGATATTTAAATTACCTTACATAAGAAGTTGTCGATTTTTAAAAATCTAATTATAACATGTTAAAATTATTAAATCAATTCTTTTATAATATAGTTTTTAACTTCTTATTTTTAATTAATTTAAAATATAACTTTCTCTCTAATTAAATATACCAAATAAAACATGCAAACAAAAAATATTGTGAACTTTGTATTGTATTGATATTTTTTCTTTCCCTACGTACCTTCTACATTCCTTTAAAATTAAAATATTTGAGGTATGTAGGTCGAATAATTACTTTGAAGAAAAATATTTCTGCCATGTAGGTGGGATAGTTATAAGTTGGTAAAACATGACTCACAAGGAATGTGTGTATGCTTGTAAAGACTAGCAGTTTCCATTTAAGGTGCAATGAAACACCTATACTTGTAAAGAGTAATAAATTAACAAGAGTTCAAAACTCTACCTATTATGGTATGATAAAATGTTTAAAGGAAGGATGAAAGACAATACACTGGTGCACAATTATACCGGTGTGGCATATCCTCTATTTATCAAAACATATTCTAACTTCTTGTTAAGGTGTGGAGCCTAAAAGCTTCACATATGAGCGCATTACCAAAGTTGTAGGTTTACACAGTCACTAGCATCGGTCAGGAGCGACCGATGTCGGTCAGGTGCAATTGAAGAGACACCGGCGTCGACAGGGGATCTATCGACGTCGATCACAGGCAAGCAGGTAGGAACCGGCATCAGTTACCTATGCGTCTAGAATGCTATTTTTGAGGACAGAACCGAGTGTTTGCATGATGAGTTTAAGTCTTAGTCTTAAGTCCACGTCTCTATTATTAGTAAGACTATTTTTAGAGCCCTTGTTCATGAGGCTTAACTGTTGGTTGTAAGTGCATGCTCAACTCTCCTAATTCTATATGTAGAATTAGGTCTTCTTAGCTTAGTGTGGTAGTAGTTCATTGTATGTGAATGTTGAAGAATAGTATAGAATTGTATAGGTGAATCAATCCAGGTTGTTGGAGTTGATTGTACTTGAGAGAGAGAGCTCTTGAGGGATAGAGATCTAGAGAGAGATCTTGTGCATCTGAGAGAGGTGTGGAAGAAAGAAGTTTCTTCAATTGTATTCCTTCAATAAAGAGTTTAATATAAGTTTTTAGGGTGGTTTCTTGTATCTCTTGTTCTTTGCTATTATATGATTCTAGTTACTTATCTATATGATTTAATTCCGCAGTTTATTACTTTCATAAGTGTAATCATATTGTTGGTTGATCCCCAACAAGTGGTATCAGAGCCAGGTTGTAGGTTTAGAGCTTGATATCCAATCATTGGTATCAAAGCTTAGGTTCACTAACAGGTGGTTCAAATCTATGTAGTGTGTATTGATTACAGGTTACTCATAGGGGTTTCTGCAGGGATTTATGTTTGATTGGGAGAAGCAATGGCAGAAGAAAGTAAACTGAGAATGGAGAAGTTTAATGGCAAAAATTATCAACATTGGAGAATGAAAATAGAGGACTATCTGTATCAAAAAGATCTATACTTACCGTTAGGTGGGATTGCAAAGAAGCCCACAGACATGGATGATGAAGAATGGGAAGTTCTTGACAGAAAGGCTCTGGGGTCTATAAGACTGAGTCTAGCATCTACTGTGATATCTAATTTATCACAGGAAAAAACAACGATAGAGTTGATGACTACTTTAGCAAATTTGTACGAAAAACCCTCAGCCTCTAATAGGGTATATTTTATGAAGCAGCTATTTAATTTGCGTATGCAGGAAGGTGGATCAGTATCTAATCACTTGAATGATTTCCATGGTATTGTAAATCAATTAAGTTCAGTCAAAGTTGTATTTGATGATGAAATAAAAGCTCTTTTCATATTATGTTCTTTGCCTGAAAGCTGGCATAGCTTAGTAATGGCAGTTAGCAATACTGCATCTGCTTTAAATATTTTAAAAGTAGAGGATGTTGTTAGTGTTATTTTGAATGAGGAAATTCACAGGAAAAGCACAGAAGAGACATCTGGGAATGCTTTATGTTTTGAGAGCAGGGGAAGGCAAAAAGTGAAGAGCAAGAAAGGGAGGTCAAGATCTAAGTCTAAGGGGAGAGGTAGATCCAAATCCAGAAATGGCAGGAAGCCACAATGCTGAAATTGTGGAAAGATGGGGCACATAAGCAGAGATTGCTGGTCAAAGCCTAAGGAGGACAATCAGCACGAAGAAAAAGAAGAGGCAAAGGTTGCAGGTATTGCACAAGATGCTTTAATATTCTCTTTGCATAATAATATAGAATATTGGGTGTTAGATTCTGGTGCATCTTTTCATGCTACCCCTAATAGGGAATATTTTAGTGACTATATCCATGGAGATTTTGGAATAGTGTATATAAGGGATGATGAGCCTTGTAAAATTATTGGCAAAGGTAAAGTGCAGCTAAAAATGCAGAATGACAACACATGGGTGTTGAGAGATGTTATGCATGTACCTAGCTTGAAGAGAAATTTGATTTTTGTAAGAAAGTTAGGGGATGAGGGTTGTACAGTAACTCTCACAGCAGAATCTTGGAAGGTGACCAAGGGTGCACTTGTTATGGCTAGAGGTAAGAGATAGGTACTTTCTATTTATGTAATTGTGTTACTAACAATTCTCCTTCTGTATTATCTACTTTAGATGTAGATGCTAAATTGTGGCATTCAAGGCTTGGCCACATGAGTGAGAAGGGAATGTCAATTCTTAAGTCTAAAGGTAAGCTTTCAGATTTGAAAAGCATGGATCTAGAATTTTGTGAGCACTGTGTATTTGGAAAATAGAAAAGAGTGAGTTTTCTCAAGACTGGGTCTACAAAGAAGAAAAATAAGTTACAGCTTGTTCACATAGACGTGTGGGGACCAGCTCAGGTAGCTTCTATTGGAGGATCACAATACTATGTTTCATTCATAGATGATGCTACAAGAAAGGTATGGATGTATTGTATTAAGAAAAAATCTGATATATTTGAGACTTTTAAGATTTGGAATGCTATGGTTGAGAATGAAATAGGCAGAAGCCTGAAGTGCTTGAGATTTGACAATGGTGGTGAGTTTTGTAGCTATAAGTTCAACTGGTATTGTTATATGCATGGAATCCACAGGCAAAGGACAGTTCTAAGGACACCTTAGCAGAATGGAATTGTTGAAAGGATGAACAAAACAATTATGTAGTGTGCAAGATGTATGAGATTACATGCTGGTTTGCCCTTAGAGTTTTGGGTAGAAGCTGTTGACACTATAATGTACCTGATTAGCAGAGGACCCTCTACAGTGCTGGATGGTGGAATTCTAGAAGAGGCATGGACAAGTAAAAAGGTAGATCTCTCATTCCTCAAAGTTTTTGGTTGTGAATCCTTTGTGCACATTGACAAGGAAAATAGAAAGAAGCTTGATGCTAAGTCTATGAGGTGTACGTTTATTGGCTATGGCTTAGATGATTTTGGTTTTAGATTTTGGAATCTAGGAACTAACAAGATAATTAGGAGCCGTGATGTTGTTTTCAATGAAAAAATGATGTATAGTGATCAGCTAAAGAAGCTGAATCAATTTGGGTAGAGCAATGGAGAATTGGATGAGGTGATGGTTCAAAATGAGCTCGCGAGAAAAAGAAATAATCACTTGTAGGAAAACACAGAGACTGACGTCGGCAGGAAAGGAACCGGCGTTGGCAAAATAGAAATTGATGTCGGTCATACAGAGACTGATGTCGGCAGAACAGTCACTGACATCGATCAGGTAGAATCAGCGTCGGCTAGTAATAGGCTTGGAAGTGACTGAGGTCGGTCACTGTCAGAGAATTTGGGTGGACAACGTGTTGTGAACGAGTCTCAGACACCCATCAGGAGGTCAGAAAGGGTAAGTAAGCCTCCAATTAGATATTCTCCTTCATTATTCTATTTATTGCTAACTGATGGTGGAAAACCAGAGAATTTTGAAGAAGCATTACAGGTGGAGTCCAAGAGTCAGTGGGAGCGTGACATGGTTGAGGAGATGGAGTCCTTAAGAGAGAACCAAACATGGGATTTGGTTGAGTTGCTAATTGGTAAGAGAACACTAAAGAATAGATGGACCTACAGGTTGAAGGAAGGTGAGAATGGATAGATGAGATATAAGGCCAGGTTGGTAGTGAAGGGATTTGCACAAAAGCCAAGTATTGATTTTGGTGAGATTTTTTCTCCTGTTGTTAAAATGACTTCTATACGGGTTGTACTGTCTTTGGTTGCTATTGAGAATTTGCATCTTGAGCAGCTAGATGTTAAGACAGTGTTTCTTCATGGAGATTTGGATGAGGAAATATATATGGAACAATCGAAAGGATTTGAGGTCAGAGGTAAGGAGAAGTTAGTGTGCAGATTGAAGAAAAGCTTGTATGGCCTCAAGCAAGCTCCTAGACAGTGGTATTTAAAATTTGACAGGTTTATGACTAAGCATAGTTATAGCAGGTGTCAATCTAACCACTGTGTGTATTTTAAGAGATTTGATAATGGTAGATATATCATTCTATTGTTGTATGTAGATGATATGCTAGTTACAGGATCACACATGCAGGCTATCTCTGAGCTTAAAGTGAAATTAGCTCATACGTTTGCTATGAAGGATTTGGGAGCAACGAAAAAAATCCTTGGCATGAGCATTAAGAGAGACGAGAAAAATCACAAGTTGATATTGTCTCAAGAGGATTATGTGGACAAGGTGTTGAAACGGTTCAATATGCAAGATGTTAAACTGGTAAGCACACCTTTGGCTGGACATTTTAAGTTGAGTAAAGAACAATGTCCTAATTCACATGATGAGGTAGAGTACATGAGTAAGGTTCCATATTCTTCCGCAGTAGGGAGTTTGATGTATGCAATGGTTTGTACTACACCAGATATTGCCCAAGTAGTGGGAGTTGTAAGTAAGTATATGGCCAATCCAAGAAAGGAACATTGCAAAGCAGTTCAGTGGATCCTTAGATATCTGAAAGGAACCAGTAGTAGGCACTTGTGCTATGGAGGTTCAGATACTTCTCTACATGGTTATGTAGATTCAAATATGGCAGGTGATTTGGATGGTAGGAGGAACACTACAGGATATGTTTTCACTGTAGGTGGAACGACGGTTTGCTGGATATCAAAGTTGCAGAAGGTTGTTGCCTTGTCAACTATAGAAGCAGAGTATATTGCAGCCACAGAGGCTAGCAAAGAGATGATATGGATGACACGGTTCATGGAAGAGCTTGGAAGGGAGCAAGATAGTTGAAAATTATACAGTGATAGTCAGAGTGCAATCCATTTGGCTAAGAATTCAGCCTTTCATTTAAAAACAAAGCACATACAGCTTAGGTACCACTTCATAAGATAGGTATTGGAAGATGGTGAGTTGAAGCTAGAGAAGATCCATACAGATAAGAATCTTGCTAATATGTTAACCAAGCCGATTACAAAGGAGAAGTTGAATCTTCATTCAACTTCTGTTGGTCTTCATGATTGAGTTGAAGATGGAGGAGCTAGAAAATGTTGTTGTACAGGTACTGGTGTAGCTGTTTATCTCCAAGTGGGAGATTGTTAAGGTGTGGAGCCTAAAAACTTCACATATGAGTGCATTACCAAAGTTGTAGGTTTACACAGTCACCGGTGTCGGTCAGGAGTGACTGATGTCGGTCAGGTGCAATTGAAGAGACGCCAGCATCGGTAGGGGATCGATCGACGTCAGTCACAAGCAAGCAGGTAGGAACCGACGTCGGTTACCTGTGCATCCAAAATGCTATTTCTGAAGATAGAACCGAGTGTTTGCATGATGAGTTTAAGTCTTAGTCTTAAGTTCACGTCTCTATTATTGGTAAGACTATTTTTAGAGCCCTTGTTCAAGATGCTTAACTGTTGGTTGTAAGTGCATGCTCAACTCTCCTAATTCTATATTTAGAATTAGATCTTCTTAGCTTAGTGTGGTAGTAGTTCATTGTATGTGAATGTTGAAGAACAGTACAGAATTGTATAGGTGAATCAATCCAGGTTGTTGGAGTTGATTGTACTTGAGAGAGAGAGCTCTTGAGGGATAGAGATCTAGAGAGAGATCTTGTGCATCTGAGAGAGGTGTGGAAGAAAGAAGTTTCTTCAATTGTATTCCTTCTGTAAAGAGTTTAATACAAGTTTTCAGGGTGGTTTCTTGTATCTCTTGTTCTTTGCTATTATCTGATTCTAGTTACTTATCTATCTGATTTAATTCCACGGTTTATTGCTTTCATAAGTGTAATCATATTTTTGGTTGATCCCCAACACTTCTTTCTTCTTTTCTTTCTTTTTTTCTTTTTCGTTTTTTTTAAAATAAGGGGAACTTGTTAGAAGGGTAAATAAGCATACACTAGGTAGTTGCATTTAGACCATTCAGATTATTTATACAATTTTTTGTATTTAAATTATTATTTTGAAGAAAGTGTTATGTAATGACAATTTATATTCAAATTTAAATCGAAAGTAAAGATATTTATTATAGTACATAAGTCAACATCTTTTTAATTTGACACATTTAATACAAGCAAATTATTCTGTCAAAGTGCTATTTGTAAAGATGAATTGTCCTCATAAAATATTAAATATAATAAAAGTTTATGAAACAAATACAGCACATATATAAAAAATTTGAAACATTCATTATTTCTGACTATTAAGTAGGAAATGATCATCACTATTTCTCATTTAGGTCACCAATTTCTTTGTGTGCTTTTCTATAAATTATTATATCTTAAGGCTTGATAATTTATAGAATTTTATATAGAGAGAGATAGATATATAAATGTATAATATGTGTAATATATGCAAGTTACATTTTGATATTGTTTTAATTTAATATAATTATTAGGATTTTTCAATAATTCATTATATATATGGAGATAAATAAGTCAAAACAAATTTTAATTTAAAATGTATAATATAATCATCTTACATAACATTTATGTATAATACGATTTTTTTATTTTAAAAAAAAAAAAACATAAATATGGACTTATAATATTTAAATATATTATCTGATTAACCATGTAATTGTCTCCTTAAAAGTATTGTTGAAGTGATTGTTAAAAAATTAGGTATATATTCATTTTATTTTTTTAAATATTTAGTTGTAGGTTTTTTAATATTTAAGTTTATATTTAGTATTATGTACATATAATTACTACTCAAAATAATAGTATTTATTGTAAAAATATATAAAAATATATTAGAAGATTAATTATGCATAAACTTTATATTAAAATATTTTATTCAAATCATAAATATCAAGCCATCAAAAAAGAACAAATAAATTTAAAAAGTCCAAAAATTAATATAACACATGATTATATAATATTACATATTTGATATAACACGTCATTGAGATATATTTATAAAATATTTAATAATTATTTAATTTTTGTTTAATATTAATATAAAATAATCAATCACATCATAATATATAAAATTTATATCAATTAAATATTTAATGTACAATACATATTTATATATTATTGGATCAATTATTTATTAATATAATTTTAACTTATTATTCTAAACCTATTCAAACTATAACTTTCCTTCTAATTAAATATATCGAACGAAAATCAGAAAGATTGTGAGCTGCATATTGATATATAGTTTTTGTCCGTAAGTAGGTGGGATACTTATAAGTTGGTAAAACATGACTCACGAAATGTTTTTCAAAATCTTCACAAACTTGTGTAGCTATTCTTCAATCTCGCTTCAGCCATTTCATACCAGATTCTTTAGCCGTTCAAGGGCAGAATACCAGCTTATTGGATATGCATTTTGTAGATGACTTGGATGCAGGAATAAGTGAGACTATTATTTGGTCGGTTACGTATGTGTAAGTTATTGTAGACTTGAATTTCACGACTAATATATCTACCCGATTCTTTGCTATATCTGTTATCGATCTGTGATGGTGGTGGATTTTAAACATAAATCTTGCCTTGTTTTGTACGGCGTATGAACAAGAGATTCTAACGCAACAAGCAGTGTTGAAAGACGGGAATCGATTTGAACGGATAACCTAAGTCTATAATGGTTTTGTCTTTTGCTTACAAAGTCTAACTGTACACCCGCGACGGGATCAGGGTAATAAGACTAGCAGTTGCTCCATGGTGCAAAAGAAAGCCGGAGGTTCAATAAAAGGAGTTCATACTCGGTTTACTACAACAATTAAGTACTTTATTATTATTATTTTTTTTCTAAGTGTATTAAGTTGATTAAAGTTGCTAGTACTTATGTGAAGTGTAATGTTTTGATTAGATATTTGGAATGTAAACATAAGTTATTGAATTTGAGTAATAATAAATTTATTATTATTGTTCTTAGTATGAGTAGCGACCACTATTAATTGATGAAAGTTTGAATAGAGCTATTGATGCTTGAATTAAATATTGGAACATAGAAAATGACAACATAATCAATAATATATGTAATATCAAATCTTACATACTTATTAAGAGGCAGTAAAGAAAATAAAATACTACAAAGATTGTATAAATCCTAGTTAGTAACATTTCTATTTAGATTGCAAGATTGGAATGATTAAACTTGCATAGAGCTCACCAGATTCCACCAACAAATGACACCTTCTAGAGCAAAAATATATTTCAGAGAAGTTAAGGTAAAGTTTCGCTTAAGAAAGTTTTCCATCTTTGCCTTGTGTAGACATTGCTTGAAGAGGATTGACTACAGGTTGTGAGCACCATGAGCCATGAGTGACTTGAGAAACTCCTTTCAAGTCTTGGGCATGACACCACTTGTGTCCTAAACCTTTATTTAGTCTTTTGTTATCCATGCATGACTGCATATGATTGCATATCATGGAGTTATGATCAATTTTTTTCTCACTCTCTTGAGAACCCTATTTTGATCAACCTCCAAGTCCCTAAATGCAAGTATGCCATGGAGAAACTGACCTTCCATGGTTTGATATATTGAACACAAGGGCATATCTAATTGGAAATCTTGTCTAGCTTACACATGCAAACCAACTTGAAGGAAACATGAGGATGAATAACATCTTCTTCTAAAACACATACACCAATTAGAAATATCAGATCATGCAAACAAGTGGGAAAACGTGCAGGTGATAGGAATGTACAGTCAATTTTGAGTCACTATCTTTATCAAGGACGATTCATGAAGTACGCTTCATCAATATGAAAACTATTATCATGGATTTATATTACATTACGAGTACTAATATCTACCAAAAGCATTCAGACCAATTCTTCCTCTATCCATACCAACAAAAAATTGATGGCTTGTTTGACGTTGTCCAAGGGAGCGATATGGAAGATGCATTGGTTTTAACCAAATTTAGAACCATCAATGCTTCTAAATCTTAAATCCCTATGTGGACCTATAGAGATCCTCTTAGAGCCTCTCCACATGCCAAATGTACTTTTTAGGACTTACAACTTTAGAAACTCCTTTTTTTGCAAGAGATCTTCTTGTTTTTAATGTTTAAACCTACCCAATTTAGTTACAAAATTGATAACTAATTTTTTTTGACATCGTACAAGTTGAATGGCACTTTGACATACTTATCTTAAGAAATAAACATACAATCCATCCAAGTGGCCTAAAGGAAGCATGATATGATATGAGGACAACTTAGAACATATGTGACAAGTATCAAGACATGTTTTATGACCATGGTAGACATGTTTCAATTTCAGTTTGGGGTTGGGGAGGGGGGGGGAGGGGGGGCGGGGGCGGGAGGCGGGGTGGTTGTATATGGAATTTCAAACTTACATGTGGGGTTAACTTATTTGACGATGGGTCAAATTAGTTACCAATTATATTAATATGTCAAGCTCAAAATAATGTTTTTGAAAAAAAGGGTTCCAAATGTTTTTGCATGACCAAAATATTACAATATTTCAATCTAATTCTCTAAAAAAAAATTAAATAATAACCAATTAGATGTATAATTTAAAATTAAAATCAAAACTAAATACTCATTACATTACAATCCATCATCATTCTCTATATTATTGTAAAGTATCTCTTAATAAAATATTACAATATTAAATATTAAATAAATAAAAATGAATAAACTCACTCGTAAGTACTATTATAGAATGTCCCTCCCTATAATTATAATACAAATAAAAAATGTTATAAATGTGGATAAAGAGTTCCTTATTTTTTAGATATTTACTTCTTGAAGCTTGATAGGTAGAAACCAACTCTTTTGATGTGTCACGTATGCGAGGAGTTTAACAGCAATTGAGTATATTAGCAACCAATTACAATTAATTTTTGAAAGAGAAAGTATGATGCTAAATCAAATTTATAAAAAACTAATTAAAGAAATTTTGTTTTATTTTAAAATCTTTTTATTTTATCCTAACATGAAATCATGGATTCACTGAAAAAACATATTTTTATTTTATCTTAACATGAAATGAATATACGAGCTTCATCGGCTGTATAAGCTTCTGGCTTAACAAGATCTTCAAAATCTTTATGATAATGAATTTGGTCCCCTTCGTGGGGAACTGACTTCACTCCCATAAACATCAAAATTCCAAACCTCTAACGTATGAGATAAATATCATCATGATATTCTAGTCTTATATTTATTACAAATCGACATTGATTATGGCTAAAAAATAAAATGAAGGTGAAGTGATGCTAGGACAAGTCTTCCATTGTGTATGGTTGTAAAGACAAGCAGTTTCCATTTAAGGAGCAACAAAATTCCCATACTTGAGATACAAGATAAAAGTTATGGCCTCCGTAAGATCGGCCTATGTTTTTTGCATCATTCTCCTCTGGTTGAAAACAACTCAGCGCTTACGAGTTGCCTTGATTATACTGCTACCATTTATCTTTATCAATCTTCTTCATCTCCCATTATATAATCCAAGTGTTTTTTTCTTGTTTCAATCCTTCACACTACACTAAATACCTATTATAATTCACTTACCTTGTTCTTATTATCTTTATATCCAAAACCTACACTATTTTTTCCTCCTTCTATGGAACCTTGATGCAGGAGCATCTACACACACATCTTTAGGCAAGATGTTGGGATGCAAACCATAATTGAATTCAAATTCAATTATTATATTTTCCCTCCAAGATGTTATTTAAGGAGGAATAAAATGTAAAAAAAAAAAAGTAAAAGTAAAAAGGTAATTGTGGGCTGTTGAGAGAATAATGGAGAAATGGTTGAAATAATTTCAGCCTTATTATATTGTTAAAAAAATCAAAAATTGTATTTGTTTTCCCTAAGCCCAAGTTGGGCGTGGAGGTTTGAAGGAGGTTTTTAAAAACAAAAATATAGCAAAAAGACAAATCCAATTTAAGTGAAAAATTAATTAAAGAGGAGGAGAGGTACGTAGAAGAAGGAGAAGGAGGATCTCTAGGAAGGAGAGAGAAAGGACAAGAAAATGCCTCTCATTCAAAAGAAGTGGTTGTAAGGAGAGGAAGCATAGAGAATTTAGTAAGAAGGATGACAGTGGGATGTAGAGGAAAAGAGAAGGAGAATTTCTTATTTCAGCAAGAAGAAAGGAAGAATGGTCCGCAGTATGTAAAAATCTAGGTATCTAAGAAAGAGAAAATTGAAGCATTTTGTGTATTTTCTGTATATTTTTTCTATATTGCTAAGAGCTTCCTCAATTGGAACCCATTTACACTCTGTATTAGAAGCAGACTTTAGAAATGTGTTGTTTGTATAGCGCATCATATATAATTGTCTATTAGTCTTTGCTTTTATTATCAAATATGCCAAAGAAAGGCCAGCCAGTTGTAGATCACCCTTATCAAGTCCTGTCTGTTCCTTAACAGCTGAAAAGGGGGCCTTTTACGTACAACTATTTCTTTATTGTGCTTGCATCTCTAGAGTTATTCCAGAATCCAGGGCATCACAGGTATCTCCCACGTATGTTATAAGTTTTGGACACATGACTACAGTAGTCTTGCAAAATGTGAGCACGTCAAGAAACTCAAGTCGTGAAAGGTACTTGGATATACATCAACATCAGTCCTAGTGAAAGTTTTGAAGTATCAGTGACCAACGATTGTCAGTATTGCGATGATAAGAATGTTAACCTTAATTTCTTTGATGGATTCTTTGATCCGATTTCTCCTTTAAGAAATATGAAGACCGTCCTAGTAAACAATGGAGGATCTATTCCCAAGGTAGGCGGAGTGGTGACACTCCCACTACCCCCAAACAAGAAAATCCCTCTAGAAGCTCCACGTATATTTAGCAAGAACTCGGTTAGTGCTATGTCCATTTGAAGTCCCTGTTTGCCATCTGGATGACCATATTTTGCAAAATTCTCATGAGCTATAGGATCGGTAAGAGCCTGAAGCTAGAGGTTCTAATCCAAGAATAACAAATGGTTTAAAAGGTTGAACCTTGTGAGTCAAGAAAGCACATTATTACCCAGAGCAGAATAAGCATCAAATATCTCCTATTTGCAGAATCGAGTTTGGGAGAGGGATACAAATCTGAGTCTGCTTTATGATTTCTTCTAATCCTAAAAGGCGTCAAACATGGTGTATGGAAGCAATACACGCAAGACTCAAATGAGTATGGGAGACTGTCACGGATCCAACCAGTGAAAGGTCATTATGTTTGTTTCAAAGGCTATTGGCTGTGGGCAGATAAAGAACACTTACAGGTAAAGCGACTGTGTATTATAGGGACCTGAGATTATATTATGTGACTGTCAATTTGATAAAGGCCTTAGAGCCATGATGTATGATAGTTTGCAAGATGAAAATATCTTCATTGGTTTGAAAGGTTTTGATTGAGCAGATAAGAAAAGAAAAGGTGTCTGCATATTAAATAATACACGGTTATTGGAGGAGTTGCAGTTCTATTAGAAGGCAGAGACCTCCTTATATCATTATGCCCATTTTTAAGAGTATTGCATTCACTCTAGTGGAGAAGTATGGTTAATTCATGGAGAGGAACTAATCCTATTCAAACTATTCATCATTTGGTATCAGAGCTTGAAGCTCTTGGGAATTGATAATTTGTTGCTGCAAAAGTAAGAAAAGAATGATGTCATAATTGTGACAAGAATTTGCAAGGATCAGCAGGACAAGCATTAGGAGACCCTGGGGAGAAAAGGTATGAATAATTGTGCTATTTGATTTGAGTTATTGTGTTGAGAAGCAATCAAGTGAAGGAGTTGCAGGTTTAAGGCAACCAAGCCATTGAGGCTTAAGAAGAGAAGAAGCCAACGAAGGCTTAGAGAAGAAGATCCAAGAGGAAGCTTGGATTTTTTGCCAAAAGACTAAGGTGAAACAAACTTACGTGAGGTAAATGATGAAGTTTGCAGAATTGAGAAGAGAAGCTTGAAGAGCTCAAAAGTAAGAAGAGCATAGTGGATGCTCAAGAAGAAGATCCAAAGCAAGGTAAGCTTGGATTTATGATTTGTATTTGATGAAGTGTTGTCTAAAGAGTTGTTGCAGGATTGAGAAGAGGATCAAAAGACTAGAATGCAAAAGGCCTAGGTGAGATCACGTGGATTGTCAAAAGACCAGTCAAGGAGAAAGGCTTGGGTGAGACAAGGGATCAAGAGACCAAGGTGTAAAAGACTTGGGTGAAGATCTCAGAGATGAAAGCATTGTTGAAAGCACTACAGAGCAGCAAGGTATATGAGGGCAGCAAGAGGAAAGCAAGCATCAAAGGTATGACTAATGTTGATTTTAATAAAGAAATTGCTAGTTTGAAGAGAGAATTAGCTAAGGTTAAAGATGAGTATGAGTCTTGGATGCAGCTGAATAGGAAAACATGGGTATGGCCAATGAAGAAGAGAATAAAGTGGCCAATAGATCTCCTAGTGAAAAAGAGAAGAAGGCAAAAGAAGATTTCCATGAAGAGGGAAGACCAAAGAGGCCAAAAGATAAGAAGGTTGCCAAGTGAGCAGCAAGAGGAAGAAGTTGTGAAGAAGGTTCTCATTGAGGAGAACAAGAAAGGAGAAAGAAAAGATGAAGTGCCAAGAAGAGCACTTGGAAAGATGAGAATGTCCATTAAGAGGACACTCATGGAGACATTATGGTCTCTTGTTTTTGTATTTAATGTTGTTTTTGCATGGGTAAGTGCAGGTATGAGCAGCCTTATGAAGGTGAAGAGAAGGGCCTTGGAAAGTGAAGAGATTGGTGCAAGAGAAGACACCAATTGCACAAGTGAATGTGCAGGAAAGAGAAGAGAGTTTGCCATTGTTGATAAGGTGCATTGGTTAATGCATGAGAGAGGAGAGGTAGAAGAAGAAGCTGAATTCCATGATGCCATTGAATGTCAAGAAGAAGAAAGAGGACAGCCAAGCACAAAGGAAGAAGAAAATACAGATAATCAAGAAGCTATGCAAGACAAAGAACTAATGGAGCAGCCCCTTAAGGAGGTAAAGGTGAGTTCAAAAATTGATTCTTCTTATAAACATGAAATTGTTGATATGCATGTTAAAGAAGCAAAGAGAAAGGTAAAGTTTCCAATTAACCATGGATATGTGATGCCTAAATGGTGGAAGAAACAAACTCCCAAGCAAGAGGAGGCGCTGGTACAAAAGCATAGATACAGGATGCCTACATGGCTTGAGAAGAGAAATGGTAAGAAAGAGAAACAAGTATGGGTGCCTAAGAAGGCAAAGAGTGAAGAAGATGTGAGTGTTGAGATAACAACACCAAGAAATCAATGGAGAAAGGTGAAGGATGACACAAATACATGGAAAGGTAAGTCAATTGCTTGCAATACATGGGATAATGATGTTTTTGAATCATATAATAATATTTTTATGGAAAATGAAGAATGGAAAGTGGCTATGAAAACTAATGTGCAGCAAGGAGAGAGTTCAAAATGGATGGATGATGGGGAAATGAAAGAATATGTAGCAGAACAAACAAGATGGCTTCAGGCAGCAATTGAAGATAGTAAGGAGACACAAGGTAATGGTGTTCTTATTGTTTTTGATAATTATATTGATATTGGTGAAGAAGCTGATTTCTATGAAGAAACTATAAAGTGGATGAATGTACTTAGAGAGGATGACCGACAATCTGGTCCTAAGTTTGATATAGGACATGAAGATTTGGATGAGTTTGTGTTGAGTGATGAGATGAAGAGTAAGGCTAGTAAGGAACAAGCAATCCTTCAGGGTGATAAGCCCAAGTTTGATGAAGATTGTGAGATAGATGAGATCTCACTAAAATAAGAGTTGAGAATGATAGAGGAGCTATTTGGTAATTCAAGAGAGATGAAGGAAGGTACAAGCCATGGTGAAGGCAGCATTGGGAAGAATGGAACAAGACAAGAGCAAAGCAATGAGACCAAGGCAGTTTTGGTCAAGAAACAAGAACATAAATGTGAAGGCAGCCAAGGGGCTTCATGGCCTCAATGTTTTTCTACTAAGGTGGCTTTTGATGTTTTGAATGCAGGTATCGAAGATGAAAACTTTGGAGACACATATGAAAATGAGACATGGATATGGAAGATTGCAGCTGAGAAGGAAATGAGAAGAAGAACATACCAGAAGAGGAAGAAAAGCAAGAAGCTGAAGGACAAAGAATATCAAAGACAAATAGCAGTAATGGCATTGACAACAAGACCATGGGATCCAGGTATAGAATGAAGGCTAAATCATGGAGGCAAGAGTTCATTTGAACCAAGGTTCAAATTGTTTCTAGAGGGAGAGTATGATGCAGGAGCATCTACACACACATCTTCAGGCAAGACGTTGGGATGCAAACCATAATTGAATTCGAATTCAATTATTATATTTTCCCTCCAAGATGTTATTTAAGGAGGAATAAAATGTAAAAAAAAAAGTAAAAGTAAAAAGGTAACTGTGGGCTGTTGAGAGAATAATGGAGAAATGGTTGAAATAACTTCAGTCTTAGTATATTGTTAAAAAAATCAAAAATTGTATTTGTTTTCCCTGAGCCCAAGTTGGGCATGGAGGTTTGAAGGAGGTTTTTAAAAACAAAAATATAGCAAAAAGACAAATCCAATTTAAGTGAAAAATTAATTAAAGAGGAGGAGAGGTACGAAGGAGAAGGAGGATCTCTAGGAAGGAGAGAGAAAGGACAAGAAAATGCCTCTCATTCAAAAGAAGTGGCTGTAAGGAGAGGAAGCATAGGGAATTTAGTAAGAAGGATGACAGTGGGATGTAGAGGAAAAGAGAAGGAGAATTTCTTATTTCAGCAAGAAGAAAGGAAGAATGGTCCACAATATGTAAAAATCCAGGTATCTAAGAAAGAGAAAATTGAAGCATTTTGTGTATTTTCTGTATATTTTTTCTATATTGCTAAGAGCTTCCTCAATTGGAACCCATTTACACTCTGTATTAGAAGCAGACTTTAGAAATGTGTTGTTTGTATAGCGCATCATATATAATTGTCTATTAGTCTTTGCTTTTATTATCAAATATGCCAAAGAAAGGCCAACCACTTGTAGATCACCCTTATCAAGTCCTGTCTGTTCCTTAACGGCTAAAAAGGGGGCCTTTTATGTACAACTATTTCTTTATTGTGCTTGCATCTCTAGAGTTATTCCAGAATCTATGGCATCACAGGTATCTCCCACGTATGTTATAAGTTTTGGACACATGACTACAGTAGTCTTGCAAAATGTGAGCGCGTCAAGAAACTCAAGTCGTGAAAGGTACTTGGATATACATCAACATCAGTCCCAGTGAAAGTTTTGAAGTATCAGTGACCAACGATTGTCAGTATTGCGATGCTAAGAATGTTAACCTTAATTTCTTTGATGGATTCTTCGATCCGGTTTCTCCTTTAAGAAATATGAAGACCGTCCTAGTAAACAATGGAGGATCTATTCCCAAGGCAGGTGGAGTGGTGACACTCCCACTACCCCAAACAAGAAAATCCCTTCAGAAGCTCCACGTATATTTAGCAAGAACTCGGTTAGTGCTATGTCCATTTGAAGTCCCTGTTTGCCATCTAGATGACCATATTTTGCAAAATTCTCACGAGCTATAGGATTGGTAAGAGCCTGAAGCTGCAGGTTCTAATCCAAGAATAACAAATGGTTTAAAAGGTTGAGCCTTGTGAGTCAAGAAAGCACATTATTACCCAGAGCAGAATAAGCGTCAAATATCTCCTATTTGCAGAACTAAGTTTGGGAGAGGGATACAAATCTGAGTCTGCTTTATGGTTTCTTCTAATCCTAAAAGGCATCAACCATGGTGTATGGAAGCAATATATGCAAGACTCAAATGAGTATGGGAGACTGTCACGGATCCAACCAGTGAAAGCTCATTACATTTGTTTGGAAGGCTATTGGCTGTGGGCAGATAAAGAACACTTACAGGTAAAGTGACTGTGTATTATAGGGACCTGAGATTCTATTATGTGACTGTCAATTTGATAAAGGCCTTAGAGCCATGATGTATGATAGTTTTCAAGATGAAAATATCTTCATTGGTTTGAAAGGTTTTGATTGAACAGATAAGAAAAGAAAAGGTGTCTGCATATTAAATAATACACGGTTATTGGAGGAGTTGCAGTTCTATTAGAAGGCAGAGACCTCCTTATATCATTATGCCCATTTTTAAGAGTATTGCATTCACTCTAGTGGAGAAGTATGGTTAATTCATGGAGAGGAACTAATCCTGTTCAAACTATTCATCAAACCTGCTACTCCTAATTTACTTCTTCATCTTCATCATCTTCACCATCTTCTCCATGGAATTCATATAAATATAAAACATTACATACTGGAGATATATCAAAATTTTGTGGTAAATTTACCTCGTAAGCATTATCATTAATTTTCTTCAAAAATCTACATGGTCCAATTTTCTTGTACTTCAACTTGTTAAACATGTTTTTTTAAATATTTCATTCATCATAATAAACCATTACCAACTCTCATTCTTTAAATATCTTAAATATTCTTATGACATTTACTAATGCGTTATATTTCTCATTACTTTCATGCAACTTTTTTCTTACTTCTTACAACTATTGCATATGCTCTATAAATGATTTTGCATCATTGCTAATTTGATCTGCAATTGGAAATTGTATGAAATCTAAAATACCAATAGGATTTCTCCCATAAATAATTTTAAATGATAACTTTCCTGTTGATCTATTCACTAAACTTTTATATGGAAACTTTACTTGTGGTAAATCCAAGTCCCATCATCTGCTCTCCCACTGTACATCTCAATAAATTTCTCAAGCTCCTATTCACAACTTCTATTCACCCATCTATTTGTGGGTGATATTCACTACTGAATTGTAGCTGAGTACCCATCATATTCTATAAAGTCCTCCAAAAATGACTTATAAATTTTATGTCTCTATCTAAAGTAATAGATTTTGGAACACCATGTAATATCTAAATATACTTTAAAATAATTCTTCATCTCTAGTGGCATCATTAGTTTCTTACATGTTATGAAATGAACCATTTTAGAAAAAAATTCTATAACAACAAAAATTGAATCATTTCCTCTCTGTGTGTTTGGGAATCCCAACATAAAATTTATACTCAAATCTGTCCATGGCCCTCTTTGAACAAGTAATGGCATGTATAGTCTAGTATTTTATGCATGTCATTTATCCATCTGACATATTTTTAACCTTGAAACATACCTTATCACATCTCTCTTCATCTTTGGCCAAAAATTATTTTCCTTCACTAAAGCTATTGTCTTTATTTTACCAGAATATCCAGTCAAACCACCACTATGTAATTATCATATTAAATTGTCTCATAGAGACCCAACTAAAATGAATAATTGTTTTCCTTTGAGGAGATGAAATTCATATATAAGATACTCATCATGAATAACATCTATCCCACATGTTAATGGATTCCTGAACTACTCAACTACCTCACCAAAATATGGGTCAATATCATATAATTTTTTGATAACTTCAAATCCAACTACTTCACTCACCATAGTAGTTAATAATGCTACATTTTTGCTCAATGAATTAACCACCTAATTTTATTTTCTTGATTTATGTTTCAACACAAAAGTGTACCCCTATAAGAAAGAAACTCACTTTGCATACCTAATATTCAACTTTTTATGTGTATTTACATACTTCAAAGCCTCATGATCTATAATAGCATAAACTCCTTAGGCACCAAATAATTCATCCAATGTATTAGTGCTTGTACAAATGTATAAAGTTCAACATTATAAGTATAATACTTTGTCCTTACCTCATTCAATTTCTCACTAAAATATGCTATTGGCTTTCCTTCTTGACTCAACACAACACCAATTTCCACAAATGAAGTATCACAATGAACCTCAAACATTTTATTAAAATATAGTAATGCTAAAAATGGTCTTTCTATAATCTTCTTCTTATAAATTTTAAAACTTTTTGTGGCTGCTCTAGTCCATGCAAATTCCTTCCCTCTAATGTAATCTGTTATTGGTCCCACAATAATAATAATTTTTTTAATAAATTTTCTATAAAATTTTGATAAACCATGAAAACTTCTTAGCT
This sequence comes from Torreya grandis, assembly GCA_037957365.1. NCBI lineage: Eukaryota > Viridiplantae > Streptophyta > Pinopsida > Cupressales > Taxaceae > Torreya > Torreya grandis. The sequence goes on from JARHVA010002115.1 coordinate 2,496,207, forward strand.
TTGTAATGATTCTTGGAATAGGCCACCCAATAATTTTCTTTAACTTTTCTTCATCCATTTTCACACCATCTATTAAAACTATAAATCCTAAAAATACCAAACTATTTTGCATAAACCTAAACTTTTTCAAATTTATATATAACTTCTCCTTTCTTAACAAATCCATTATCATTATCAAATGTTATAAGTTTTCTTATTTAGTCTTACTGAATATCAAAATATCATAAAAATAAATAATCACAAACTTACCAATATATTTTCATAGCACTGTATTCATCACCCTTATAAATGTGCTACGCACATTAGATAATTCAAAGGGCATCACCATCCACTCATATAAGTCATCCCTAGTCTTGAAAACAATTTTCCACTCATCTCCTTCATTAATTTGAATTTGATAATAACCACTCCTTTTTCCACTGATCTCTTTCATGAATTCGAATATGATAATAAACACTCCTTAGATCAATCTTTGTAAAATATTTTGCTCCTGCAAGCACATCCATCATATCATCTAAATGAGTTATAGGAAACCTATACTCTATTGTAATTTTATTAATTGATATACTATGCACACAAATTCTCCATCCTCCATCATTATTTGGAGTTAACAACATTGGTGTTGCACATGGCCTCATACTCTCCCTTATCACCTTCTTTCTTAGTAATTCAATAACCTCTTTATTTAATTATACATGTTCTATTAAACTCATCCTATAAGATACTTTATTTGGTGAAGATAATCTTGGATTCAAATCAATGTGATTTTGAATATCTCTCTTTAGTTGTAAACCATATAGTAACTCATCAGGCATAACATCTGCATATTATTTTAACACTCTTGTTGCTTCTGTTGGTATTGGCACCATTTTTGTTTCTTTATTCTTTAGTAATAATATATAATAATAACCTACCACATTCATATCTTGGATAGATTATTTAGTAGAGAGCATGATTTATGTCTTCTCTTCCTCTTTTAGAGGTAAAAAAACTAGCTTTGTACCACTTTTCAAAAAAGTGTATGTGTTCTTTGCCCCATCATGAATAATTTTTCTTTCAAATTACCATGATCTTCCCAATAACACATGGCATGCATCCATCAGAATAACATCACACCATATTTTATCATTATAAATTTTTCTTATAGATAACTTGACTAATCACCTTTTATCTACTATAACTTCATTCTCTTTCTTAAACCATGAAATACAATAAGGATTATGATGCTTTTCATATTGAAAATTTAGTTTTTCTATCATTTCTTTAGAAACCCTATTTTCACAACTACCAACACTTAAATTACTTTACGTACCTTTCCACCCGAAGTGCATCTTGTTTTTAAAATATTTGATCATAGCCATGCATCACCACCTTCTTTATTTTTCACTTGTTATTTCCTTGGAATGATCATGGTTATTTTCATTATGAGATTCTCTCCAACATCTACTAGTGTGACTTCAGTATTATGCTCTTTTATTTCAACCTTAACTAGATTTACTCTTGGGCGATATTCTTGCCTCCTTTCTTGATCTTGATAGTGTATAAATTCAAAATATAAATGCCCTTCTTCTACACATATATAACAAACATAAGATCTATGCTAATTCAGAAACCATCCTCTATCACCGCCATAACCTCATCCTCTCTAAAATCTTGTTCCTCTTTCTTGGTATTGAAACCCTTGCCTATTATCATCTTACCTTTTTGAACCATGTAATGATTTACCTCTATTGGTATTAGACCCACCTTTGGTGGTGTTAAACCCACCTAATCCCATTTTTGGAGGGGATCTACCTCATCTTGGACCAAGAGATGTTCTTCTAAAATTTTGTCTATTTTGTTTTCTTTCTATCTTCAAATCTAATTGATAATCCTTTTCCATGCAAAGAATTATATGCATGCTTAATTCATCTTGAATATAAAATTTTAAACCATTTACGTACCTTTTAGCGATCTGTTCATCTATTTTATCTTGTTCCACTCATATGGAAAGCTTATGAAATTCATCTATATATTCTTGTATATTGTGATCTTTTTGTTTGAGATTCTAAAATCTTTTGTATAGGGTTTGTGCATAATCCATAGAAATAAATATATCCCTTCACTTATTCTCCATATTTTTCCATGAATTAATCTTCTCTTTACCTTTTATCTATATCTCTCTCTATAGGTGATCCCACCAAATCATTACATGGCCTTTCAATTTCATGTATGCAAACTTTACTTTCTTGTCTTCTTTCATAGTCTTCTACTCGAAGAACTTCTCCATGTTATTCATCTAATGTATCAAATTTTATAATTTTAAAGTACTTCCATAATCTATAACATCAAATTTTATTCCTCTATTTATTCCTTCTAAATCTTGAACCATCCTCTCTTTCATCGATGGTGGCTACTCTTGTTGTTCTTTTTTTTTCATGAATTTTTTCATCATGATCTATGTCTTCCTCATCACCACTTTGTGTTCTTTGCTAATTAATGATAAATTTAGTTAATTATTCCACTTTGCTCTATAGCTCTTGTATAGTCTAATTCATCTATGTGATACCTCCTCATCCTCTCACCATTATTTACTCCAAGATTCCAACTTGCTCTGATACTAAATAATGAAGCCAAAAACTTTCAAGACAATTAAAATTACTAATAGACAAAAATAGTAAACCAATACCCAAAATTGATTCATATTGAATGAATTGAAATAATTAAAAACCCAAACCATACTTAAATAATCCTTATCTCAAAATTTAGAGTTGACATGCAAGAATTCGAAAAAACTAAAATCTAAAAAAAAGCTTCTATTTTTAATGGCCACTAATTATAGTAAATTTTTCATGTAAGTGCATAAGGATCTAAAAATATCTCAAAATATATGAACACTATAATTATCTTATGGGATGAAATTTACCTAATTTTGACATCTAGTTCTAACAATATACAATTTTTAAAAATAGAAAGTTCCCCAAAAAATCATTAAACATTAATTTTAGACCCTTAGATGATCACATATGGCATCCAAAAAATATCTAAATCAAATATAAGTAGAGATATTAGTTTATAATAACATTGAATTTTTTGAGATGGTTGTTTTGGCATGTGGAATAGCTCAAATAGAGCTATGGGTCAAAATTTATGGCCTTCGAAAGATCGGCTTATTTTTTCTGCATCATTTTTTGAATTGTAAGATTATTTTTCCATTAGATTATTTATATAGTTGAGTTTTACTCCTCAAAACAATTTTAAGCCTATTATAACTATTCTAACTACTTTTTTTAGAATTATTATACCAAAAAGGGGACCCCTTCAACCCTTTCTAACTCACCTTCACCCTCTCTCTCCTTCCCATCCAGCCCAACAAAAGAAAAAAGAATAAGAGAGAAAAATAGAAAAAACTATGATATCATATGAGGTAACCCACACTCACTAAGGAAATAAATAAAATAATTGGGTGTGAGAAGTTACACGTATAGATTAAGGGTCTATTTTTATGTTTGGATTGGGATTTGGTATGGAAAATCGAAAAGGTATTTTTGGATCCTTATATTTATATATAATGATAGGTTACATCTCACTGTTAGATAAAGTTTGATTTATGTTATAATCAAGTTCAAATATAATTAAAAAATAAAAACAGTTTTCCAACATAAATTTTTTCATCTAGTATAAATTGTGTTAGCTTTCATTGCATTAAATAAAACAATATTTAGCATATATTTTTAGTTAATATTTTTTTAAACATTTTTTATGGCACTTTTTGTTAAATTAAATTTGTAATTTTTAAATTTTTTTAGGATGACAAATGATTCTTCACATTTTGCAGGAATATTTGTATCATCTTTTGATATTAAAAAAAAAACATGCACATTAAAAGTGAATTTTTTTGCCATTATTTATTTTGTTATTAAAAAATATAAAATTTGGATGAAATCTAATATTTTAATCTATTTAAGGTCACTAATAATATTTGTAAAACATAAAATAAAACTATATTATATAAAATAATAATAATAATAATAATAATAATAATAATAATAATAATAATAATAATAATGATGATGATGATGATGATGATGATGATGTTTAGAATAGACAATAAATTTTTTTTTAAGTACAATTTAATGAAAAATAAAAATCAATGTAAAAAAATCTAAACAAAATATAAAATTAATGGAGAATATCAATATTTAATGTTGAATCCTTAATAAAAAATGAACTATACATACAAAATTACATATTTCATTCCTAACATTTCAATGTTGATTTCAAATAATGTGTTATATATTAAAAATTAATCATACATGATTTTTCTTTTTTTATATATTAAATAAATAAATTTAGAATATCCATATATTAAATAATTGAATATCCTTGTAATATTACAAAAAGATACAAATAGATAGATAATAATAATTAGTTGGCCAACTCTTAAAACAAGAAAGCTAGAAATCTTAATAGTACCTCAAAAAAGAGTAAAACAAGAGTTTATAGTTATATTAGAGCATAAAATTGTGGTCCCAATAAATAACTTTACTAAAATAAAACTAAAAAGATTAAAATGCTTTATTTTCAAGAAGGGATTATATAAATAACCTAAAGGGATTTAACACGTAGATTTAATAAGCATATATAAAACTTAATTTATTATGTAAATATGGGAATAAATTACATCCCCAACCAACTTACTAAATACACCCAAGTAATCCAAGACTCTATATATATTGAATATTTTTAAATTTAAATAATATTAATTAATAACAAACAAAATATTGTGAAATAATTTTTTTACGTGTGTGTGTGTGTGTGTGTGTGTGTGTGTGTGTGTGTGTGTGTGTGTGTGTGTGTGTGTGTGTGTGTGTGTGTGTGTGTGTGTGTGTGTGTGTGTGTGTGTGTGTGTGTGTGTGTGTGTGTGTGTGTGTGTTTGTGTGTTTGAAATTTATCCCACTCTTTAATCTATCCTAAACCATGGGAGTCAAACCCAGGTCATGATCATTCAATAGTAAAATTTAATAATAATTAGGGCACATATCGAAGGTGGTTTTAATATGGGAATAAAGGGAAGGATGTATTATAATTGGGAGAATACTTAGTCATAATGATATAACCCTATCACTAGTGAAAGTAGAATAGGGGAGAGTAGTACCCAACTTTAGTTAAGTCATGAATAATGGAAACCCCTTAGAGTTCTTCAAATAGTAAACATCCAGAACTTAGCTACCCAAGAGAATAAGTTATTCATGAGTTTTTCTAGCCTCCAGATATATTACACCAACAACATCTGGGAATGAAGGCAAAAGTTGGATTTTTTTGTTAAGGGCATCAGTTTGAGACCATTCCACTCTAGGAAACTATTTAAGACTATGTTAAGTCCATTCAAATCATCACTTTCAAATAATTTGGTCTTAATTGACAAGGAATTGTTAAAGACAATACTACATAATGAAGATTGGTATTCAAATAGGGGTATAATTTGAAATTTTAATAATCTCTTGAAAATTATTATAGACCTCAATTCATGGATCTCAAATCTCTAGAAACCCATCCTAAAAGGAAAGATAGATATTTATTCTAGTTACAAAGGATTATTATAGTTATTTTCTATCTTATTTCAATTAAGGAGTTGATTCAAGACAAACAACAGAGATGGGATTGACATCTACTATTAATGACACCTTAATTTATTAGTTTCAACTCAGTCACTAAAGTTTTTTATACTAGGCCCATTTGTGTCTGCTTACCCCACCTTGCTCTTCACTTTGGGTTGATCCCTATGACAAGGCAATAGGAAACACCTTGGGAAAATTCTAATGGTATGATATTTCCACTTATTTGTTCTCACATACTACATTTTGTATAATCCTTTTAAATATTTATTTTATTAAGGAAAAAATGTGGGATTTGAACTATGGACCCTAGACCCTAGAAGACAACCCAACAAGATAGGGCGTAACAATGCCTAGAAATCTCAAAAAACTAAAAAATAATAAGGCAAACCTAATGACTATAACCAACCCAAAAATAGCTAAAAATAACCAACTGAGGGATTTTAAGGAAAATACCCACAAACCTAAAAATGAAATAAGTAATAGTGGCCAACAAGCCAGATCATACAAAAACTACTGTAATAGATCTAAGTTGAAGAGAGTCTCTCTTTTTAAGTTTTCTATTTGAGATCTGAGAGATATAATTAATGAATCTGGTTCCATTTATCTAGCTTCAACCTATTCCCCTCCTCTATATTTTTCAATATGGGTATGGATAAATCCAAAATAGCCTCTAAAATTTGAGTCATAAGAGAATCTTTTAATCCTTCTCGTAAACACAGGGTAAGAATTTTTGAAGATTTGACACTTTTCTCTATATGATTTTCAGAAGTAATCAATAAACTCCACTCAATATTTTTTAATTCTAATTATGGTGTATCCTTACCATTAAGATGCATATATATAGACTCCCCACCCTTGACTAAATATTTGACTGGTGTTTTTAGAATTATTTTCAGTTCATCTTCCCTTAAATATGTATTTCCTTCACTATCATATTCTCTACCTTTACATCTACCTACCAATTATTACCTCTCTTATGTTTCATGTTAGGAAAATCATTTATAAGATGTTATATGAAGAAATATTTATTTCATATAAATTTGAGGCCCTCATAATCTATTGATTGAACCCATGTTCTGTTCCTCACAACCAACTCCACGTGATCTAGAAGTTCCTTGGAGAGATCAACATAGGAAAGAAATTGGGCATAGATGGAATTCCCTTGTTCAATATTCATAGAATCAAGACACCAAAATTTTCTAATAACATCACCATTATCTTTTAAAACAACCTCATTTAAACACCATAGGGGAAGTCTTGGCAAAAACATCTAGACAATTTTTATATTAAACATTTTGGTATGGGAGTTAAAATTGGAATGTCAGGGTTTGGACACCAGCCAATGACCCTCTCAGTCCCAAATGTGTGAAAACAAAGATTTATTAGTTACGAAATAAAAAATAATAATGAAATACCTTTCTTCATAGGGGTGAATGGTAATTCTACCATCTATAATAGGTTGAAAATTATATATAATCCAAGCATGAAGATCCCAAAGAGAAGGTCATAAACCCTCAAATTTGAAAATCATTCTAAACTTGGATAAGTATTCTTCCATACCCAAAATCACTTTAAGAGATCTATTTTCAAATTGAATAATAAGATTTAGAATTACTAGTACTAAATATTAAACCCTTACTTTTCTTGAGGCTCTATCAAAAAATGAGGTAGAAAGTTGAGGTTGTATTTACATTACCTCCAATACCATGGGATCACATCTAATATACTCATTAGGACTTCTAGGAGCCCCTATCATGACTTGAGACACTAGTATAGATCTTACCTCAACCACCATAAAATAAAATACAAAGCTCTATATTTTTGGCTTATTGTAACCTTTGATTATTGATAGATTTGAGATTCCTCCTATGTTGACTCTATTTATGTCTGTCATCACCATATTGACAAACGTTACTATAGAACCATGTATCACCATTAACTTGTTTTTAGATCCATATTTTGACTTACAAGTAGTCACTAACATATCAGAGTTAGGTTTTATCGATGATATAGATAGAATCTCCTTTACCACCATACCCTACGGAGCCCTTGCATTTGGCACTTCATTATTGGATCATCCATGATAGGCTCCCACTATCACTATATTTTATATTACATAACTATGTAATACTAAAACATTCACTTCTTGATTTTATGGATTTACAATCCTATTAAATATTGATACTTTGAATGATCTACCCATTTCTATTAACCTAGTAGTTGAGGATTGTTAATGAAATAAACCCCTAGACAATGAAGGGCTTGTTTATTGGTGTCAAAAATGTTTCAATACTAGGAATTTGACCACAAACTATACTAAATCTAATAAAAATAAGGTAAATCCAACATGGTGTAAATATTCACGTCCCAAACTAATGACTGTGTTTAGAAGTAAATCATCTGAGAGTGAAGCATTAGAATCAAAAGAGTTGGGTTCACTAGTATAAAGAAAGTATTATCATTTTTTTAGCTTTAATTGAAGATCACATGGATAATAACCGTAAAATCACATGAGATGAAAGGATTGCAGAGGCAAGAATTTTGTAGGAAGTTAAGGCTAGTTCCTCAAATGGTTAAGAAATTTTGACTCAAAAGTTAAAGATCCATAATCTACTGAGGGTCATGTATCACCTCAAGTTAATAAATAGTTTCACTCTAGTACATTCCTTGATTCTCCATCGATTGAAACTAATTCATTTGGAAAGAATGTGGATAAGGGATCAAAGGTAAAACAAAAGGCTCTCATAGTTAAAGGACCAAATTTTTCAAATGATATATTTTACCCCATTCATTTTGAAGTTTTGATCCCTTTTTTTGTGTAGTTAGAGGATTCAAGTGTTATGGGAGATTGGACCAATGTGATTAAAAAAACAAAAGGAAAAATCTTAAGGTTTATTGACTCAACAAGTAGAACTCTTCACTCCAATCATAAAACATGATTGATACTTGGTTGAAGGTTTAATGAAAATTTATGTTTTTAGCTAGATTGTTTGTTAAATGTAGGAATTTTATATTAAATATATATGAAAGGCACTGATCTTTTGGAAAGAAAAGGACTTTTTGATTGTTTGTTGTCTTGTTCCACATTGGCCAATATTAAAGGTGTCTCAAGAGAGCTTGAATTTTTTATCGTATTCTCATTTGTATAAGGTTACTAGGCATTTCAAACCATACCTTATTTTAGTTCATATTTA
>JARHVA010002115.1:2510000-2570000 GCA_037957365.1 Torreya grandis
GATCTGTTATAGAGACTTTATGGGGAGGAAATGTAGCATAATACTCAATTTTTTGTGGAATAATTTACACTTAATCTTATCATGGATGAGAATAGTGAGCCTTGTATTAACATTTATAGGTTTTAGTTTACCTTTTCTATCAAGTAGTATCTCTTATTTTGATTAAGAACTATACAGAAAAAATATTTACAAGATTAGTACTCTTAAGATCCTTTATAGGATTAATTTAATTTAATTTTATCACCACCCTTATAACATTTCATATATTATTTTCAATAATTTTTATCTATGATTGTTGACATGATAAAGTGTCTTGATGGTTATTGCATTTTTTTACTAAAAGTAATTTTAATTGTACAATGCCAACCCTTTTTTTTTATAGTACTCATATATTTTCATTCTAGTTATTTTTTGGGATAAACATAGAACTGCACCTCTTTATCCCATTATGATCAATTGCTTCCTAATCTAACATGCCTCTCTCTATTATGGTCTAAAAATAATAAATTATATGAATTATATATCACTCATATTTACATTATAATATCTATTGGAAGTTATATCACAATCTTATGTTTAATGTGAATGATTCCAAGGATGAGGGTCATATAGGCTGGCTAGATAAGTGCATGGAGTTGTGGGAAAATTTTGTTAGAATTTTTTATTAACGCATACGTGTTATTGCATAACATGTATGCATATTATATATAGTGCATATAGGTTATTAAAATTTAGGATTGGTGACTACCAATCCATAATGTATACAAAATTTTAACACTATTATAAATGTGTATGCATTTCTTATAGTGTTGAAATCATGTACATGTTTATTATAGTAATTAAATTACATACACGCTATATTTATTAGATAGAAAAATAAAATGTGACCAAATCCCCAACTAATTTCACTTTACTTTCCCTTGGTGTCTCATCTCTATCTATGATGCGTACATTTTTCTTCCACAAGGATAAAACAAATTATCATTTCCGATTGCCTTGATAAATTGATAGTTCCACCATAGAGGGGAGGTAACCAATAAAAATTCAAACCCATTAACACTAATTTTAAAAATTATTTTTTAGTCACATTATTTTATTACTAAAACTATTATTTTGAACAACCCATTCAAGTGTAAGACAAAATCTTCCTATCCCTCCTATCCCTCATAACCCCTCCTATCCCTCATAACCCTCCTTTAATTCCACAAGACCTCAAAGGTAGTAAGGAATATTTGGATACATACATAGTCAATAAAAAATACAAATTAAAGATACAATCAGGAGAATGACGGAACCCAATTCTACCAGCACCCACTTAACATATTTGGGTAATACCCTAGAATAAGTACTGGGATAAGATGACTCGATAATGAGTTAAATTGGTATATGGGATTCATATGGGAATAAATGTAGAGTTTAATATGCTAAAATATTATCAACATGTGACGTGAAGGAATTTTAAAAAAAAATCAAAATCAAAATTTTGCCTTATTCATTGAGGCATAAATTAATGCACCTTTTCCATTATCAACAAAATGGTTCCCCATCCATTGATGCTAGCATAATTTGATAAGAAGAAATTTTTAGGATTTATGGTAGGTGGTGTTTAATTTTGCACATTGTAACAACCATGAGGTTATATTGTATTTTCAAAATCTATTATGATTTTGTCATATAAATGATTCCCTATTATTTTGACTACTAAAAGTTATAGGGTTGTGAGAAAGGCTATGTTCAAGATAGAATAGATGCATGTACATGCCTAGTTAGGATGCAAGCATCGCTACCCAAAATCCACATCATCCTAATATCCCTTCTATAGTGAAGAAGGCCACTGATATTGACACTTTTAATGTGTTTGGTACATTTAATGACACACTCATTCAAAATATGAGTAATATTTCAAATATTAATGATGGAGAGGGTGGACGTGGGGATAATCCACCTAGTGTTCCTTCCTAACCACACCTTTGAATATATTATGGTGATATATGGAATGGACCTTCAGATGATGATGGTGGTGATTCCAAGGGCCTAGATGGTATAGTTTCAAGTGATGAGATTTTTACATGGACATTTAATGTGTATATGTTGACTACATATATACAGGTATCTTATATATTTGGCATGTTAAATTCCATTTATATTTATATTTAAAAGTTAACAGTTAATTTGCATATAAATTCAATAATATACACATAATTATTTGTCTTAGGAAGAGACGGTACCATAATTTTCACAGCTATTTTATGGGTCATCTACTACTACATTTGTTGATGTTAATTAGTCTATGTTTACATTTATGGAGGTAATTTTTAATTAAAATTATACTTCATTTACATGTATGTGTGTGTGTGTGTCTATATATATATATATATATATATATATATATATATATATATATATATATATATATATATATATATATATATATATGCTCAACTAAATAATCATATATCTTTTCTCCATTTGATGGACATAGTGTTCTCCATATTTGGAGGATGAAATAGACACATACATTATTGTTACAATATCATATATGTAAAAACTCATTAGGGTAAGTTAAATTTTACTTTTGAATTGTAAATATATATTTGTTTTAATAATTTCACTCTATACTTGAGAAATTATAGCTTACAGGAATATATTGTGTAAGTAGGGTTTTTTGATGACATATGATAATCCCATTTAAAGTTTTACCAAAATACCTTCTCATGTTTCTCCCCTTTTGACACTCACGCATGCACCTTGACCTATTACTGGCCTTGCTAAGAATCAAGGACAAATTGAGCATGGCCACAAGATCATAGTAAGTGCATGCTTAAAATAAATTTGTATTAGTTTAATATTAATTTATTAACATAATTGCATGTCTAGTAGGTAAATTTTATAATAATATTCATATATGAATAGGTCTAGATATAAGCGAGTTATGAGTGTAGAATGACTTGTAGTCAGATCCTAGAGGAATCTATGCATGTGAGGGATCTCCATCTAATCGATTGGCATCTTAGGGAGAGTCTTATTCGAGGAAGGAGAAGAGAGGGATGTTTTTTTATGAGTAGGATGTCTTAGATGATGTACTATTTTTGTATGTCTATATGGATATGTATGCATTTTTTTGCATTGTATGCATATATGGAATTTGGTTGACATTTTATTATGTTATTAGATGATGTAAATTTTTGTATACCTAAATGGAGATATACACTTTTTTGGCATTTTATTCCTCTATTACATTCATAAAACATTCTAATATGTTTTTATTTTGTATGCCTTTATGGATTTTTTGATTACACACACATGTGCACACATGCATGCACACACACATGCACAAACACACACACACACACACACACACACACACACACACACACACACACACACACACACACACACACACACACACACACACACACACACACACACACACACACACACACACACACACACACACACACACACACACACATGTTCACATTTTTTTGTTATCATATTTAAGGTACAAATTGGCTCAGATTATTATTTAAAAACTAAATTTGATGGTTGTATGGCCATAATTTAATATGAACATCTTAAGTATGTCCCTCATGCAATTATTAAAACCAAATTCTAATCCTTCAATATATGCTATCATTAATACTATAAGGGATAAAATAGTATAATGTTTGATATAGAGTAATATATTATTCTAAAATGCCTCTCAAGATTAGGCTACACCATTTGATGTTTTTATTTGTGATCACTTATTTTAATGGGTTACTAATATTGGCTACATAGGGATAGTATTATCATCCTTATTAGTTTTTTAATGACATTTCACTATTCTATTTATGGATACCCTTGCTAAACTGGCTTGATATCATTTTCATCTTATTGTTCACATTTTTTAATCATTAAAATTATTAATATAATTAAGTCTTTGTAATATTTTGGTACTTATATATATATATTTTACATCAAAAACATTGTTCTCTCCCTATCCACTACACTCAACTTGGCCATTTATTCTCTTGTCATTATATACTAGCATGATAATGTTAAAAATGATACAACATATTTGATGAAATGTGATACTCTATCTTATGCTTCCCAAATATATTGGATAGTTATTCCATATTCACTCTTGAAGAACAAAATTCCTCACTGCCATATCATGCAAATGCGGTTAACTCCATTATTTATTATTTCAATAGATGGAAGACAACAAATAAATTTGAGGTTATTATTAAATATACATGTCAATAAACATCTTATATTTCCATGTATTTTATATATGATGCCAAGAATGGCTTCTTACCTTTACCGGATTGCAATGGTAATGGGGACTCCTCTATGGGTTGTTTGTCCTTGATGTCTTCTTCTTTGGTAACTATTATTCTTCATTAATTATCTATTGAATTTTAGGTGCTATAAAAACTCCTTAATTACTAATTTTAGACACATATTCCTTCTTATAATGCCCTTTACAAATATTTAGGTGATGCTGTGAATGAAAATTCCAACATTTTGCATGTCAATACCCATGCATGTTGTAATGAGTGCAATAAATCTTGATCATGTCCTTTCACAACATTTCCTTATTCTTTACCTTAATATCACACTAATTTATAAATTGGTATTCACAAATTTCATCCTTATTTCTTGTTACACCTTGATCTCTTCTTTGGCTTCAAGACTGTTGTAAACAATTTTTCCTTCTTTTGAAATACTTTGGATTGGTAGTGATAGATTTATTATTTAAACACATGGAAAAATAATGGTTATTCATTAAACAAAATTAAAATGGGTAGGTATTACAAAATTAATTTTCTATATGGACTTTCCTTATACAATTGAAGCAAATAATGGAATTCTCATCTCTTGCATACCTTAATGGAATAACTTTATACATTTTACTTGTCTATGTTTAACGAAGTGGTTATGTTATAGCTCATCACTTGGGGTTTTCTCTAATTAGATATGATTTACATTATTGATTTATACTTCTACCTTTATTTAAAGGTTGTCCTCTTCTTGGAGTCAAATTACATTCACCCATGTAATCATGAAGTGATGTTGTGTTGTCTCCTTTTTCATAGAGTTTCTTCACTTATCTTATAGACTCTTATTTTGCCCTTTTAAGTAACATAATTATTCCTTGATATTCATTACAAACATGTCCATTATTTAGATATTTCAACTATTCATTAGATTTGATAAAAATAATTATCATTTTACTATATAATTATATATTTTTTAGTTAGTGACTTAGGATGTTTATCATTGAAATTTTTCCATGATTCAACCACTTTGGAGAATTATAAATAACAAAACTCAATCTTGTATTTTGATCCCTTTCCAAAACCTTTATGAGATTTCTCATTTTTGCCTATTCTTGTCAAGCCATGTTCCATCATAACCAATATTTATTAACAACTTAGAGCCAATTCCATCTATCTTGTTTTGAAAACTACCAAAGTACTCATTAAAATGGTACAAACCTTACCAAACATACCCCAGTCATGGTCTATGCATCCTTTGTAGAGGTTGGTATATTTTGTATGGTAAAATCTAGTAAAATATTTAAAAAAAAATGTAGTTAAATATAAGTATCTTAATAATAAATGAAAACTCAAAATTTTAGTGCCAATTGTGTCACTAGAGCTAGGATAAAAAAGAATAAATGGCATTTAGAATTATTATGCTATTCATAGATCATCCATTAGAGTAGTAAAATCTTATAAATAATCAAGTAACACTAAGGATAATAAAAGGTTGTAGTTAAATCATTTTAAGGTTTCCACTTTCCATTAGAAAATCATATAAGAAAATTTATAAGAAAATAATATTATAATCTAAGGATATCTATCATCCTACAATTATACATTAGATACTATTGATGCTTCACTATAGCCATCTGATGAATGTGATCTCTCAAGATTTTTAATGTTATGAACCTATACAATCATATAACTAAAATATTAAATATATTGATATATAAATACATTTTTTTTTTGTGAGAAGTAATAACTCCTCAATCACTTGCCACTTTGAGGGGGATACCTCCTTATCAGAGTATTTGAATCCAATTGATATATTTTAGTTGGATTCATTATAATGTCATATGCCCATTTATTTATATAAGTTATAACCCACCCAACTCCTCAGTCATATACATGTGGTACTAAACTATTATTCCTTATTATTTATTCTAGAACTATTCTACCCATAATATACACTGTATTCTTCTACCTAGGTATATTACATTTCATCCCCATTGACATGTTTCATACTTAAAACATGCATTGAATTATATATCAAAAATACATAGAAGATTAGATGCAGGCCCCGCCATGTATTATTTTCTTCTTTCACTTCTTCCTCTTGTGCTTGGAGATGTGCAAGTACAATGTGAAATCAAGTACTATAACATTAGGGTGAAGTGCACAGAGACCTATGGATGTATAACCTAAACTTGAAACATGTCACTCATGAGGTTAGTGTTTAGCACTAAAAGTTGAATTGTGATGATCATCACCTCAAAGAAATAATAAGGGTTCTCAAAATGGGTTTTTGGGTTAACCAATAGAGGATACATGCCATCCCCATTAGTATTATTATTAACACACATTGGTTTTAGAGTGCGTACCATAGCCAATATCTGTATTATGATTGTTTTAGGTGAAGATGAGGGATTGAAATCTTTAATTTCTAGCTTAGATAGTTCTATTACCATCTTGGGCTCTTTGAGTACTATAGTTTCTTGCTCAGTCACTTTTGTGGCTTGTTTGGATGAATCTGGTGTTGGTTTGGCTTGGTAGTTATCTGGTGATGACATTTACAAGTGATGTGATATTTTAAAATCATATCTAATCCCATGGATTCCATCATGATTTGATGTTTCCACATGTTTACCTCTACTCGAATCCCTTCTTTAAGTATGATGATGAAGGATCTTCGATAAAAATCATCAGATAGTGGATCAACTGGATTAATGATCTTGTTAAACTCTATTTTATATTCTCTAACTATTCTTGTTTGATGAAGTTGAGTAATGTTCTTGATGAGATTACCTTTAGATAAAATTAAAACATCCATGATTACGATTCAGTGGACATCATTTTCAAATCAAAATACATCCTAGCACTTTTTTATAACACAAAATATAAATTAGTAAAATTCTTATAATGTTTATAATAATTAACAAAATTAAAAATTAAAAATTATTATAGAAATACAAATTAGAGATGCAAAAAATCTAGAAACATTTTCATGTGATTATTTAATATTGAGATAAGCATGTAGAAGAAAATTCCTTTTTTAATAGAAGTCACTAAAACTATTATAAAATTATGATTTAATAACTAAATTACAAAATTTAAAATGTTCTAGAAATTTGAAGATAAGGTACACAAAACCCATAAATTGTTTGGCAAGATTATATATTGTTGGAGAGATACATGTAGAAGAATGGTTGTGTTTTTTAAGGACAAAAAATATAAATATGAACTTGAAACTATAAATAAATGACAAATCCAATTGGATTCACAAAACAACAAAAACTTTCACTTTTATAATTATAATCTCCAACTCAATAAAAGAAAACATATCTCTCAATCTAAAAAAATAAAACCACTCATAATCTACTTTACTACTACATCAAAATACCTATGAACATATTAGAAAACCATCCCTAAAAATTTGTAATTGTACGATCCACAATAATGAAATACAAAAACTATGAAATCAAATATCCTCTTCTAAAATAATAAATAAACATAATGTCTATCCACTTTCTGATTACCAAGATCTCATTAAGTCAAGGTGAGAGCATATGGTGAACTAAACTATAAACTCTTAATTGCACAATGACGTAGAGGTAAAGGGGAGAATTTTACAAAACATCATTATTGGCTCTGTTCTTGTCAATAGAATTCATTTACATGTTATTATTATCTTTATTATCTTTATACCAAACTAGTTTCACTCTTTGCTCACTATCTATGTTAGTCTCCTTGAGTGGATTCTATTTCTTATAAATTTAGAGGTACTTCTTGATGGAATTATACCTTTCACATGACACCCAAATTTAGTATCTTACCTCATCACATTCGTTTTATTCATGACTTCCTCTCACACCTTCACTACCTTTTCACTAGGTAAGTTTCTTAGGTCTCAAGGACCAAAACATGGTATAGGACTCAAGGAGTCAATATCTTTGCATGGATAGTCTAAGCTGATAAAATCAAACATATCTAAACCCTTTTCAATTTAAAAAACAAATTCCAACATTCTATTTCACATACAAGGCCCATCTTGGTCTCCTAAGGCTTGTAACTTTATTTTGGACACATCTTGGTTTGATAAATCCATCAACTCCTCTAAATATCTAAGGAAATTTCTATCCACCTTATATCTTATTTGATGTTTTTTTCAATTTTCATAAACTAACTCCACATTTAGCACACATTTCCTTTGTAAATGTTCTCCAAACTAGGCCTAATTAGCCCTTGCACACACTCCAACCCTAGAAACTATAATTTATGGTATCCAATAAAACTAAAACATATTTTTATTATCTTAACATCAAATTTAGTAGGATTACAAATTTTAAGAATTTTTTAAGGGTTAAAACTCCCTCAAACCTCAAAACCCTAGTCTAGGGTTTTCTGATCCTTGTTATGACTTGAAAGCACAAATAATTGGATTGATAATGTTTCAAAGACTTAAATCACTCTTTTAAATTTGATTTCTATATGTATCAAGATTTATCACCTTTTCCAATCATTGTAAATCCTTCTTAAATCCACATTTCATGTTTTCTAATTGAAATTGTGTTTGACTGTGTAGGAAATGTTGTAACCTACAGGTTTGTGTTCCTTAGAAAACCATCTAACCCTCACCTAGGTTATGCTAAAGTTAATCCACCTTGATACACTCTCAAACTCACCTCATCAAATGTCCAATAACCATCTATTCATTTATATTACTTTTACTTATTCCCTGACTATGCAAATAGGGGTATGAGAGTAAAGGCTTGTGTTTACTTTAGTGAAATGATTTCTCATCCAAGCGATTCACGAAATTCTAAGGTTAATCATCCAATTTATATTCTCCTTGTTCAATATCAATACTCATTCAATAAAACTTTCATTCATAATTTCAAACCTTAACTTCATTCCTTAATACCCTACACATAGGGTTTGGATTGCACACACAAGATTTCATTATTGAAGGAGACTGTGAGTTCAAGTTTAAATCTCTAAATATGTTTCATTACAGGAAATATATTACAACCAATAATAATATTTTATACTTCTCTTTTCAAACATTAAAATGGTTTATAGATATGAAACACCAAATAAAAGCCTTACTCACCTTCTTACTAGATTAGTATGATATATGTGCAAAACTCACCAACAGAGGATGATCTTACTTTATTGATATCTTTATAATTTAAAAATTACATTATATTCATATCTAATTATGAGGATAATAAATAAATAATCCCTGTGTCAAGGGAAACTTTCTTGTGTTATCTTTGAGTAATCTACTACCTTCCTCTTCTTTATTTGGAACTTGTAATCCTTATATTCACCCCGTACCAAACACATCAAAAACTTTTACATGAAGTTATTAATTACTTAATACAATACATGATCAATCATAAATAATGATAAAGCTTAGAGATAACAAAAAGCTCATAACAAATTCTTTTATTCATAGGGTTCATCTTCAAATTACATGAACATCCCATGAATGGGCTTTGATAACTTTTTCTTGAGAAGTTACACTTTTCTCTACATTGCTTCCCTATTTTACTTCTTGGAGCCTTTCCTCAAAACAAATAATAATGTGTGTCATATGCATCAGAAAAACTAATTTAAAAATAAATATAATCAATTTAGGCATTATATATGATCGACCAAATCTCAAGTATAATGATAATGTGATAGAAATGATAGAGGCATAAATATAAATAGTCATAACTTAACATCTTGTAGATAGAATAAATCAATACTCATGTATAAACATAGTGTAATAAACTTATGGAAACTAAAGGGAAGGAAGACAAATAAATGTTAGTCATAAACCAATAAAAATAAACAAACCTAACTAACAAAATAAGAACCTAAGGAAAAAAATTATACAAAGGCAAATGTTATTCATCAAGAAAATTTTAAAAATTGAATAAAGTTAACAAATAAACTAAGGTACAATCAATAAATAACCAAGCTAAAATAAAAACAAAAAACAATGGATTTTAAGAAATAGCAATAGACATCCTAAGTTAAGGTAGATAAATATAGAAACAAGAAAAAGCGTAATCAATAAATAATTAATTTAAAGCCAAATAAATAAATAAACTATTTAAAGGCACATAGGCAAAATAATGGTAATAAACTCATATAAGATGAATGAAATTTATAATAAAATATAGGAAATCAATGAAATACAACTACTTAATGAAAATATTCATGCATGTGTAATAGAAGTGTTATGCTTGTCAAATAGTTGCCCTTGGGTTATAAGTAATAATGAATAAGTAAGAGGTTAGGTAAAGGTGGATCCTTAGCTATAGGAAGTGATGATATAAAAATGTTTACCTCTAGGCTATAGGAAAAAATAACATAAGAATGATTAGGGGAAATAAAAGAATAGTTAAGTGATGGCTAAGATGACTTTAGATGCACTAGGCAAATGGATGTTGCCTACATAGTCCCATGGACACAAGTTACAACATGGACTTTAAGACAAATGAATTTATCCTAGGATGTGGGAAAAGAAGAAAATTAATGAAAAGGAAATAATTTATTATAGAAAAAAAATAGGAATGGGCTCACAAAATGACAAGAATGTGAAATAAAAGAGGTTGTCACTCATGATTGTGAGAATATAATGCACAAGAATTCATGACATTATGAGATTGTAATTTAGGTTTAAACTACACTAAAAGACAAAGGGAGAGTGTTCAAAAATGAAATTGGTTAATAATTCATAATTTTCACTACATTTGGGGCTTAGAACAAGAATAATGTCACAAAATGGAGAGAGCATAAATGACTCATAAAATGGTGAGAACATAAATGACTCATAAAATGGTGAGAGTGTAAATGACTCATAAAATGATGAGAGTGTAAATGACTCACAAAATGACAAAAGCATATTTTAGGTTGCTCGTAAAATGGTAAGCGTATAAAAGAATCATAAAATAGTGAGATCTATCTAAGGTTTCTTGCAAAACAAGGAGAGCATTGAAATAAGGGTGGTCAATCTGACCTAAGAAAATAATGATCTCTACCTACATAGTCCAAATACACCTTAAACCACTGTAATTTACCCTATAGTGAAGAATCTGACTAGGTAACAACAAGTTTGTAAATAGGCAAATGGCACAAGTAATGACATGGTAAGGTAAAGCTTTAAAAAAAAATAGAAAACATCCTATCATCAACCAAGTCAATACCTATATGTGAAGGTTTAACAGAATGATAAACATATGATTTCCCCAAGTAAGGATATATACAAGGGAATGACATGTGGAGATAAGATATCCTGGTATAATCTACATGCTTTATGTTAGGCCATTAGGGTGAAAAGTACAAGCTTGGCCTAAAAGTGTGAATCAATGGTGCCCTTAAGCAAGGATACTATAAAGGGAAGGACACACCAACAAAATAGTTAAAGGGTTTTGGAACCAATAATGAATTTACCCTCTTAGAGCATATTTGGGAAGGACACATCCCAATAATGTCTAAAATAATTCACTCAATGACTAAGTTAACCCAAAGTGGTTGGATGAAGGATTGTTGACTAAATTTAAGACATGACAAATGTTTTTAAATTTTGTGGCTTTATATCTCTCTAAGAAATTTTAAGCTATTTTCAAATGTTTAGGGTATTTTGGTTATTTTGAATGTTTTTAGGTATCTTAACTCATTAGATACTGATAAGATAAAAATGGTGATGGATCACAAAATAGCGATAGCATTGGATTAAGTTGCTCATAAAACAATGAGAGAATAGAAATATGGCATGAAATAACAAGGTAGGGTAAATAGAAAGGTATAAAATAATGGTAATGTAAGGCAAATGGAAAAGAAAGACATGAAATGATGGTAAGGAGAATGGTAAAGCATGATTATGTTGATCCTGCTAATGTGGATATTCATCTCTTGATTAACATATAATACAACCAGAATAGTCAATGATCTTGATCTCTATCCCACACCCACTCTGAATAATTGCTCTATTAAAAACCTCCAATTGATGTAAATTCTAATAATGTTGTTGTTTTGATCTTCATTGGTTGTTGATTTTGTTTCCTCCAAACCTCTAGATAATATGTCTTCATATCCTTAATGAATGAAAATGTATCTAGGATAGGTAAATAATGATAGGCATTGGATAAAAGGTCTTATTGGGAAATGGAATATAGGTCTATAATGGAATATATAATGGTGGGGTAAAAAATGAAGATAGATCTTTTTAGTCACACACAATGTTGTTGATTCTAGATTTTAAATAATATTTATTATGGTAGGGCCACAGACTTTTTAATATGTTCTTTATAGGACCACTAGATGTTTCTATTGTTTGGGCCTGAGAGATGCTGTAATTTGATTATGCTTTGGATTAGCAATTTTACTAATGTAGAATTCAATAATTTATTCATAACGTAATGAAGAACTATTGTGCTCAATTATTGGTTCCTCAAAGAGGTTTTCACTAATAAATTTGTATTGATTGTCCCATAATGCCTCTGAGAGGGTTTCACTAAGGAATGTTGACTTTTGACTTTGATTATCTTCTATCACCTCAAATAAGGTTTCACTAGAAATGCTATGTTTGGACATTGATTGTCCCCTAACACCTCTAAAAAGTTTTTAGTAAAATATTGTTCCTACTAAACATGAATGTGGTCTCAGTAGCCTTGATTTTGTGCAATTGGTATGTTTTCATAGATGTAGTTCAATAATGTGTGATTCTGTCAATCCTAATTGACACTTACAGGAGGTGGAATGTTAATATAATGGATATGTTGATTGGTTTCAATGAAAATTGTAATGGTAAAAGGAAACATAATTCTCATAGAGGATACTAGGAGAACTTGTGCCGATGTTAAAGATAATGTCCTCAATAACCATTAAAGGATGATAACTATTTGCTAATTTTGACATTGATTTAGACTTAATGGATCTAAATCTGATGTTAAGATTGACATTGATTCTACTTTTGATGCTAAATTTGATATTGGTTCAAGAATATAATTAGATTCTAATGTTGATTTTTTTTGTGATGTATAATTAGTTTCAAAGATTTCCCATTGAATATTTGGTAATGGATGAGTAATGATCTATGAAAAAAGAATAGGCCATTGTTTAGAAATAGGCTCATCTAAGAGTGAATCAACAAAGACTAGATTTTCAAAGTGATCCCCCTAAAAGGTAAAGGAATGGTCAAAGGGTGATTCAAAAAAGATTGGTTTGTCAAAGTGAAATGCCTCAAAGGTAAGGGAATGGTCTAAAGGTGACTCAACAAAT
Source organism: Torreya grandis (assembly GCA_037957365.1). Classification (NCBI taxonomy): domain Eukaryota; kingdom Viridiplantae; phylum Streptophyta; class Pinopsida; order Cupressales; family Taxaceae; genus Torreya; species Torreya grandis. The sequence continues at coordinate 2,523,527 of JARHVA010002115.1, forward strand.
ACTGGCTCTTCAAAGTAAGTGTCCACAAACGAAGGGAAATGGTTGAAAGATGATTTATCACATGTTAACTCATCACAAATAGGTGTTTCAACAAAAACATGAAGGATTGGTCAGCTATCTTGTCCTTGGCTTATTCTTGTTCACAAAATCTCATATTTGGACAAATGTTTTCTGTAATAAATGATGTCTCTTGGAGAGCTAAGGATTAAATTTGTTTTTTCTTAAGACTGGATTAAATGTTGGAAGTATTTATTATTTCTTAATAAGGTTATTCAATCATTATTGATGAAATTCATATGGGAATTTGACTCCAAATTTCAATGATTTTATAAGATATAAACCTCTATTCTAAATAAGCCATTTGTCAAAATGGATTTGAAAATGAGTTGGTGATGTGCTAACTAGCTTTGGTGGATGGGAGTTATAAGGTAATTATTACTGTGGTTGTGGCTCAAGAGTGATATCCTATTGTCAATCAAGGATTTAACTTTTTGTGCTAACTCACACATCAACTAAGTGAATGGATTTGAATCCCATGATGCTTAATATTTGTCTATTTGATACTAAGGAGGTTTGAGATCATTTTCACCAAAAGGTTGAGCATGTGGACACACAATTATGTTTGTTGTGACCAATTGATAAAATATGTCTCACAAGGCTTCTTTGGGTAAATTTTCCATTTGGAGCCATGATTGGTTTAAAAGTCTTGCTATATGAAGTTGGAATGGGCCCAAAGAGGTAAAACTTATCTTTGGTCTTGGTAATTGGTCCAAAGAGGATAGTTTTGGTCCTAGAAATTAGCATGACTCCAAATAAATTAAATTTGGTCTTTGTAATTGGGCCAAATAAGGGTGTTTTTGCATATGAAAATTAACATAAATTATTTTAGCAATTAGAAATTACCCCAAGGAGGGTATTCTTGACACTTGATATGAAACTAGCCCAAAGAAAGGTAAACTTGGTCTAAATTATAAATGGGTGAAAATAGGGAAAACTTGGTACTTTAAAATAAATTTGGCATGTAGGTTCAAAATAAACCTTAATTTCACATTGAAATGGCTTAACAATAGGCATATCGGTTCAAAACAAACCTTGTTTCAACATTGTTTGGCTTATAATTGGTACGTGGGTTCAAAAATAAACCCTGATTGGATTGGAATGTGGGTTAAAAACAAACCTAAATTTGGCATGGTTTGGAATGTAGATTCTAAAGGAGCCCTGATTCTGGCACGGTTGTGAAATTTGGTTTAAATACTTAATGTTTGGAAAATGTCTACATGAAATTGGCTTTGAACTTGGTCAATATTGACATGAAACTTAGCACATGTGAATCTGGGTTGGTTTGATAAAATGGTTTAAAGTGAAATTAACTTGTTTTAGGTTTGGCATGAAATTGGAATGGTCTAGGTCTAACGATCTTGATTTGAAATAAAAAGGCATACTTGGTCTAGTTTGGAAACAAGACAAAGTTTGGTCTCGGTCCAAAAGGGAACTTAGTCTAGAAAAAGTTATTTAAACCAAAAAAAAAAATGATCAAAGTTACACAATCTAAACACAAAAGGTGAACAACTCAAGCGCTGGTTGTAGGCAACACTCTAGTGTAAACCAATCATCTTTAGATCTAAACTTTGAAAGACAGATTTTAAACATGGTTCTAAAGACTTGGATTTTTCAAATGAGCAATGGTTTAAACTAAAACTATCAATGTAACAATGCCTTTCATAAACAAAAGGCATGAATTGGTTTTTGAGTTTCTTTGGCCAAGGCAAATGGTTTGGGTAATTTTGGTAGCCTAACACTTATTTGTATAAATGGTGTATCTAACATGTGCTTATTTGACTTGTCTGATTTGGAAGTGTGATTTTATACTAAAAAAATACAAGTAAAACAAGAATTATAACCTAAGTCATGCTCCTACACTCAAATTGACATAAAGTGTGTATAGTATTTGCCAACTTTCCATTGATATACTAATTCTTGAAGTAATTAATTGTTAATATAATAAATAAAGAACATACATAAGTAGAGTTTTTAAATCCCTTTATCTCCTAAGAGCTGATACATGGCATGGAAATTAGATCACCAAAGCAACTCAACATTGGGAGGACAATCCACAATAAGTGGGGTCAATTAATCTACTTTTTTTTAGTTGGATTTTCAAGATGGTCTATAAGTGCCCAAAAATACTTGGGCACAATATTCATGGTAATTGGATTCAAATGGTCTATCTTGTTATGGAGGGGTCTTATCCATTTTAAAATGACTTCAACCATATAAAACTTAGTGAATTTTGATGTCCAAACCTCCACATGACCTGAGAATACATTAAGCTTGTTAGGCTAATTGCTCATCGACTATCTAATCCAATAGTGTGCCCAATTTATATCCCCCACTAGAGATTGGGGTTGGAATGATGATAGGAGATGAAACCCCAGGTCAATATCTTCCTAAATAACTCATGAGAAGGCAATGAACTCACACTCATAAGACAAAAATAAAAATAAAACTAGGTTGTTTCTAGGACATCCAAGTCCCTAGGAATAAGGAGAGAGAATACATAACTTTTCTTTAGGTTTTGACACAAAGAAACAAGAAAAAAAACATATTTTTCATGACCTAAAGTTCTATAAAGGGGACAAGGGGAGAGCGTAGGTGCATAGTTTTACTAAAAATAATTAAAACTAAGTACTTTAGAAAAAAGATTAAAAAAAGTTGCTATTAAGAGCTCTTAGTCTAAATGTGAATGTTATTTATAGGCACCTATTTGAAACATGATTGAAATTTGGCCTTTGTTTGAAACTTTGAAATGAAAAAATGGGAATGTTATTTTGATAATGTTTTAAAAGCCCCAAAATATAATGTTAAATGGCCTTGTTAATGTGTTAAACTCCTCACTTAATTAATACTCTACAAGAAACATTATAGGATTTATTTGTGTTTGATTAAATAATTAAGACCACCTATAAATTAGATCAACACCGTGAAAATATGCTCTCTAGAATTATTTTAAAATTACACAATAAAAGGTAAATTGTGACATTATTTAGGGAAATAAAATATAGGAAAACAATATAAAACTCAAGAACCCACAGTGAATGATTTTGTAGTTTTAGAACATTTTTACTGCTGACTTTTCCAATTTCATAGTTTTATGTTTCTATTTCATAAGTAGGATTTAACAATTTAATGTTTCACTTAGATAATTTTTTAGCTTTCTATAAACCTAAAAAAAATAGACAAGATGATTTTATAACTATGTATGTTAATTTCACAACTGTTAGTCACAATTTCATAATTGTAGATCATAATTTCATTGTCAATTAAGTCAATTTCATAGTTTATAAAATTTCATAATTTCCTCCATAATTTTGTGATTATTATTATCAATTTCACAATTACCAAAGAAACCTACACAAAAAGCATAGAAATAAAGAAGTATAATTTTGTGATTATATGGAATGATTTCACATCTATTATTTTCAAATTTACAAATACATAAAAAAGACAAGCAAGTAACAAAAACTAAGAATGAATACATAGTTCATCCCAATGATTTCACAAATAAAAACTTCAAATTCATAAATACACAGCTTGAAGGGTCCAAACTAATAGTATTTATTAGAGTCTTCACAAATTCATACAAGATATAATAGAGTTAACATAGAAAATATCAAAATTATTTTAAACACACCATAATATTATTCCACACTCTAATAATTATTCATATGAGATATTACAAAGTTTATATAAGAAAGCAATTTCCTATAATTGGGGAGATATAATCTCCACCAATATCTCTCACAAATAAACTAACAAAACACTAACCCATTAATAGAGATACGGGTTTAAGTAAAATACATTATTTCTATAAAAAATATGTTTTACTAACCAACTAACTATATGTTATATATTGTTAATATATAAATATAACTAACTACTAACTTACTATATGGTAATTTCTATTAAGTAAATAGTAATTTAGCTAAAAATAAAAACAGAAATATGAGCACTAATGTTAGCTTATCCCTAACATTCTCCCCTTAGTAAGAACATGGGGAAGACATCATCGTATACTCCAACTCTAAAAAAACCCACATGATAGTTTTTCATTCGGATAACCACCAACCTACAAATAAAGGATGGTTTTACATATGGTTAACCAACAACCAAAAACATCTAGAAAGTTTTACAGGTTAACCCAAAATATATATTATGATAACACATTCTATTAGTACTCATCACAATTTTTACTTCAAGGAGAAATACATAAATGTATGCTCACTTATTTCAATACATGAACATGTATGTACTTTTGTTCTTATTTTGAAAACACACAACAAAAAATATGAAAAACCACACCACACAAAATTTGTCACCAAATCATTTTGGGCCCCATCATTGGTGACTGAATAGAGGCTCTAAAAACTTCGTTCCTCCATGTATCCTCCAACCTATAGTTGAAGAAGCTATTTACTTAGCAAAAATATTGATGAAGTGCAAATACATGTCACTTTAAATGGAATGGGGTCTCCCCCACAATACTAACTCATTCAACATTTCACTTAAGACATTGCATACAAGTGATAATATATCATTTATAAACAATTTTTTATATTTGACACTTTAACTTTTAATATTGACATACAATAGACTAAGAACTATTTACATGAACTGAACAACTCAACTATATGAATTTTGAGAAAATAATTTTACAAATTTTAACCCTTGACACTTTTAAGATGACTTTTTCAACTTATCTCAAAACTAATATTTGAAATCAACATTTAAATAATAAAATATTATATAAATGTTAATATTCATAACTAAAACTTAAATACTTAATGACACTTAATGACATACTATTGACAAACCAAACTCAAAATATTACTTATATAAAACTAAATCAGTGGCATCGATTTAGAATTTATTCACATATACCAAAATAAAAAACAAATAACTAAGCCCAAAACAAAAAAATATGGCATTGACAATTATAGACTCTATATTATATCTGAATCTTAGACTTGATGAAAAAATTAAATATTGGTAGTGAATTTGACTCACTATTTTGGGGAAGATCAAAGTTTGACAATACCATAGAGAAAAAAATACATAGCTGGGTCAAAAAAAATGAAGTGACAAAAATTAATGTTCAGTGTAGAAACTTTGCACAGAGATCAATAATAATCATAAGAGTATTTCTGTATAACACCTCTTCAATATCATTAGATGCAAGTGATAGAGCTTTATTCATGAATTTTTCATATGGATTTTCATGAGCCATCCAACATTTTCTCTGTAGAACTACACTTTTGTTTTGCAATATTTCTCCAAATGCTTTTTGCATTTTGGGATTTCGCAATGACAAATAGAAAATAATATTCCTTTGAATCATCTGTTAATTCCAAAAAAATAATTTGTATGTCAAGAGCATGTAAATGATCCTTGAGTTTACAGTGTGTCTTATCTTGAATCAAGATCTAAAATATCTAAAAAGGTCAAATATCTTGCAAGATATTAAATTTATTATGGTCAATGAATGACCAAACAATGAAAACATGAGTGCACAGGACTGATTTTAATCTCCCAATCCAATCTCCCTATGATCCTTGAAATGTTATCTCAAACACACTATAAATATATTTCTAATAAATACTCATAAAATTATTGCATAAAAATTAAATAACCTACATTACAAGATCTTTAATTAGTGGAAATAGAAATGATCCATACATAGGCAACTAATAACAATCCTAGAGCTACCCTATTCAATTCTTAGGATCTCAAGCTGCTCTGATACTAGATGATAGTATTTATTAGAGTATTCACAAATTCATATGATATATAATTGATCAGAACATAGACAATCTCATAATTATTTTAAACACACCATAATATTATTCCACACTCTGATAATTATTCATACAGGATATTACAAAGTTTATATAGAAAAACTATTTACTATAATTCGGGAGATATAAAATCCACCAATATCTCTCACAAATAAACTAATAAACCACTAACACGTTAATAATGATATGGGTATAAGTAAAATATATTGTTTCTATAAACAATATATTTTACTAACTAGCTTACTATATGTGATATATTATTAATATATTAGCGTAACTAAGTACTGACTTACTATATCGTAATTACTATTAAGTAAATAGTAATTTACCTAGTAGTAAAAACATAAATGGGAGCACTAACGTTAGACTATCCCTAACACAAAGATAAGAAATTTCATGATTTTATTAGATGACTTTGTTAAATGGAGCTTCTAATCTATAAATATATAGAGAACAAATTCACAAATCTAAAATAAATTATAAACATGACAAAATTAGGCAAAAAAGGTAAAAAAAAAAGGTCATTAATGATATTTTATTGGTTCCTAAGAGGTCCAAAAATAAATTTATGATTCTTTTGGGGTGCGTAGTCCCATCAGTTATGCCAAAATGTATGATATGAATCCAATGGATTATATTAGTCACTTTTTAGTAGAATAAAACATCAAGAACAAGCTTAAGAGAACCATTCCCAAACCTAGATACTTGGGAGAGCATGTAATGAAATTACATAAATGTTCACATAGAATGATTTTATATTACATAAAATAAGCAAATATAAGAGTTCACATAATAATAATTGGAAGCATAGTAGAATATTGGATAATATAACAAAGCCACTTTGAGGGGGCAACCTGTACAACAATGCACTAATAGAAAAATACATAACATGGTGATCAAAGACTAACCACTATCTCCTATATATAGTCTACTTAGCCGTGGTTTTTCCATAGGCCAACATAACTAAGAACATAGAGAAATGTAATAAGAATATAAAAGAGGTATGTAAGCCACATGTCGGCCACACATATCCCAAAACACGTCAAAGGTTAAAGGTGTAACATAACTCTCCCCTTCTAAATAATATTGTCTTCAACATTTAGTCAACTCTGGATGTTGTTGCACAAGATATTCATCCTCCCAAATAGCATCTTCATAAGGAAAATTCTTCCATTTGATTAGGTAATCCTTAATCACTTGAGACCAAAACTATTTAATACATATTTGAAAGATCGCATTAAGATCAAGAACAACTCTTCCTTCCTCATCCAATTCTGGTAACTTATTTTGGGTAGCCACTTTGTGTCCAATGACTTTATTTAGGCATGATACATGAAATATTAGATGTATATGAGTGGAAGAACGAAACTCTAACTTGAAGGCCACACTACCAATTTTTTGTAAGATTTGATAAGGCCCATAATACTTAGCGGACAACTTGTTATCCTTTTTTTGTTGCTTCAAGGACATCTAATTATATGGATATAAGTGAACAAAAACCCAATCACCAATGTCAAAGTGCCTCTCATTCCTAGGTTGATCTACCTACTGTTTCATGTGATTCTAGGTCATGGCTAAATTTTCATGAAAACTAGAAATGACCTCCTATTGATGGTGAATATGTTATTCAACTACATAAACCTTAGGATGGAACTTTAAGGTTGAAGTGATGGATGGTGGTTGGTATTCATATAGTGCTAAAAAATGAGACATTTTGAAAGAACTATGAATAGAAGTATTATACCACCATTCATCAAGTGGAAACCAATGAACCCATTTATCTTGTTTATCAAAAACATAACAATGGAGATATCCATCTAGACATTTGTTGATTACCTTAGTTTGTCCATATGATTGAGGATGATATGATGAATTATGAGCCAACTAGGTGCCCAAACATGCAAATAACTCAGTCCAAAAATTACTAGTAAAGATGGGATCTCAATCATTGATAATGATTTTAGGGATACCATGCAATTTCTAAACTATATTGAAAAAAGATAAATATACTATACTATCAGCAAATGCTTGTGATAAATAAAAAAATGAGCATACTTAATGATATGATCTACCATAACCATGATGACATTTTGACCATCAGATCTCCATAATCTTGTAATGAAATCCATAGACAACTCTTCCCAACATTGGTTCAGGATGTATAAAGGCTATAAAAGACATGGGGTTTTGATGCTTTCACATCTATTTTTTTGATAAATCATACATTTAGCCACACATTTCTAGACATCCCCCTTGAGTCCTTCCCCCCAAAAAAGGATGCTTGATTCTATTATAGGTTTTTAAAAGTCTTGAATGATCCCCAATCGGATTTGCATGAATTTCTTGAAGGATTTTTTGCTTAAGAAGAGAATTATTACATAGGTATAATATGCCTTTATACCATAATGAATCACCCCTCAGGTGAATTTTTTAAATCCACCCAAACCTTGCTAAATATTCTATATCAAATCATGGGTAGCACTATCCTTGTCCCATTCTGATCGTGTTTCTTTTAGTCAATCTACCTATAGAATGGTCATAGCATATATCAAGGCCTCAACTGATTCATCCTTCCTAGATAGTGCATATACCACTACATTGTCCTTGCCTTTCTTGTAAACTATTTCAAAATCATAGCCTAACATATTAGTTACCCAATTATATTTTTGTTTAGAGGATAAACTTTGTTCCAAAAGATATTTGAGATTGTCATGATTGGTCTTTACTTGAAAGTGATGACCCATCAAATAAGGCCTCCAGTATTTGACTGCATGTAAAATGGCCATGATTTATTTTTTATAAATGAGCTTTTACTTATTTTTACCCTTTAGTTGATTACTTTCAAATTCAAGTGGTTTACCTTCTTTAATGAGCATAACACCCATACCATACCCAGCTACATCACATTCAACCATAAAAGTCTTGAAAAAAATAGGAGTAGCAAACACTAGAGTGGTGCACATCACCAATTTCAATTATTCAAATTCCCTGATAGATGTATCAATCCACTAAAAGGAGTCATTATTCAACAAGTATGTGGGTGAGGCTACAACACTACCATAATATTTTAAAAACCTATGATAGTAACTAGTGAGCCCCATAAATCCCCTTAGTTGTTTAAGTGTCTTAGGAATTGACCAATCCATCATTGCTTGGATTTTTTTAGGATCCACTTTTACTCTTATATGTGAAACCAAATGATCCAAATAATCAACCTCATAAGCTCCAAAATTACATTTGGAAGGTTTGGCATACAACTGATGTTGTTATAAAATTAAGAGTATCTATTTCACATGGTGCAAATGGTCTTCCTAATTTTTACTATAAATGAGGATATCATCAAAAAATACTAGAACAAATTTCCTCTAAAATGGTATATAAATGGTATTCATCAAAATGTAAAAAGTATATGGTGCATTTGTTAGCCCAAAATGCATAACCAAAAACTCGTAATAGCCCTCATGAGTCTTGAAAGTAATTTCGGGTATGTCTTCATCATGGATCCAGATTTGATGATACCTAGAGCATAGATCTAACTTGGTAAAATAATGTGAACTATTTAATTCATCTATAAAATCATCAAGGACAAGAATAGGAAACTTATCTTTGATAGCGTACTTGTTGAGTTCCCTAAAGTCAAGGCACATCCTCAAAGTGTCATCTTTCTTTCACACCATGACAACTAGTGAAGAGTATTCACTTTGGCTATGGCAAATGATTCTTGAATCCAACATTTCTTGTACCATATTTTTAATTTTTTTGGGCATAGGGATACTTGTATGACATGATGTTAGGTGGTCTCTACCAAGAATAATTTTTATAGCATGATCATGTGCGTGGCTAGGTGGAATTCCTTTCAGCATGTCACCAGAAACAACCAAATGGGCATCAATCATTTATTGCAGATCAAGAGGTGTAGATCATTGAGTTGGATGAAGTTCCAAGGAAAATAAATGAGATAAAAATCCTTTATCACCCTTTCAAAGAATCTTTTTCATTTTATGGGAGATAACAAGGTATGAATATTTATCCCTTAATCCCCTTAGCTCAAATGTTCTTCCCTTAGAATGAAAATGCATTAATAATTCCTAGAAATTCATTTCAATAGTGCCCAAAGTGGTGAGACACTATACTCCTAAAACAATGTCAATGCCCCCATAGGAATAAAAAACATAGGAGAATCCAATAAGTAGTCTCCTATGGCTAGCTTAATACTATGGCATTTTCTTGAGTAGTTGACAGTACCACCATCTACAATCATGACTTGAAATTATAGAATATGATAAATGAAACAGTTCAAGTGAGCAGCTAGCTTGTTATTGATGAAGTTGTATGTGCTCCCAGAATCAATTAGAATAGTGACCTGTTTTCTTAGAAAACCCACCACCTTAATAGTTTGTGGAGTACTAATACATAAAAGGGCAAGATAAGAAATAGAAGGCTGAGAGTCTTCACATTCCTCCTTAGGAACTTATTCATCCTCACCAAGTACCTCATCATCGTCATCCTCATCGGAACCTTCAATTTAAAATAGCTTATTTTCAATGAAATGGTGGCATTTGCTGCATTGTATATCAAAACCATAACACAACCCTTTGGCTCACTTCTCCTCAATTTATCAAGGTGTCAGTCTGATGGGTTGAGGATATGATGGTGCTGGAAAGGTGTGATCATGACCAGTAGTGAAGGTTTTCAATTTGACCATCTCTCTTTCCTCTAATATGTGTACCTATGGGATAATTTTTTGTACAGATGTTGGGTTAAACATTCAAACCTTCAATTAGATGCTATCTTTTAGACCACCTAAAAATAGATCAATCAAATTTTCCTTAATGATGTCTTCCACCCATAAGGATATATTCCTAAAACTGATGAATATAATCCTTCACAGTTCTCATTTATCATAGTTTAAATAACTAGTTGAAGTAGTTATTAGATACATTATTTTGATAATGATCCAATAACTCATCAGTGAACATAAACCATGTAACAGAAGTGCCATGATTTTATTTTGAGCACATAACTAGTGATACCAAATGAATTACTCAGGTTCTAGATATAAAGACACCATGATCACCTTCTAAGAACTAGGTATTTGATGTAGATCAAATAAATTCTTAAGTTAGGTAATCTAAGTGAGAGGATCCTTACCATAAAAATTATGCATGTCCACTTTGTGAAACATCAGTTTCATACTAGAATTGGAGTTGTTAGTGCTGAGAGGAAGAGGACCTGAATGTTGAAGTGGAGGGGTGTTTGACTATAATTGAGATGAAAGAGTATCCACTAAGGCAGTGATCTAATTCAATTGAGTTTGAACCCCATTAATCTCTCTATGCATCCTTGAAACATTAGTTTGAATTGCATCAAAATCATCATACCATACCAAGCCTTTTATGTCATCTTGAAGTTGAGAAATCAACATATCTAATGTTCCAGATTGTATGTTACTAATAGGAGTCTTAGAAGTTTCTTTCCCCCCTTTTTATCCCTATGTAGAAGGACCAGCCATATACAAACCATGGGATGTTTTTGTCCCCAAAAAATGTGTACAAGGGGATTGTACCATTGTGATCACCTCACTAAGATGAATCTAATGACTACCTTTACTCACTACGGTAAAAACAAATTGGCACAAAAAAGTGTACCGATGGACTATACCATTGTGATCATTTCATCACGATGAATCTAATGACTAAAAATGTCAAAGGCAAAAAAAAAATTCAGACTTTTTTTTAATAATTTTTTTACAAAAAAGCATTTAAAACAATACTATGCTGATAGAAAAAATTAATTCTTCCCAGATTGTAAGTTATGCTTTTTCGCTCCTTCCCCTCATAAAAGTTGCACGTCACCTAATATAAAAAAATAATGCCATAGAAAGCTTTACCAAATCAAATCTCTAATACCACTTGTAAATAAATTACTTTTATATTCACACAAAATGATTTTATATCACACAAAATAAGCAAATATAAGAGTTCACACATCAATAATTGATAGTAGAGCAGGATACTAGATAATATAGGAAAGCCACTTCAAGGGGGAAACCTCCATAACAATGCACTAATAGTAGAATAATTAACATGATGATAAAATACTAACCATTACCTCCTATATATAGTCTGCTTATCCATGGTTATTTCATAGGCTGACCTAACTAAGAACATAGAGAAATATAATAAGAATATAAAAGAGGTATGTAAGCCAAAAGTTAGCCACACATATCCCAATACATGCCAAAGGGTAATGGTGTATTATATCAATAAAAAAAATCAAATAAAATACAATGATAAGATAAATGGAATATTACATTCACCTTCCTTGTCAAATGAGCTTGTTTGTTGGCATACATACATGTTTATACTCAGCTTGTGTCAAATGGAGTCTTTATCAATGTTATTGCTTTATGGGTAGCATTTATCCTTGTCCACATGTGGCTTGGATTTGACATGTATTAGAAATTAATCTCTTTCTTCAAGAATTTGACATTATAAGTTTGTCTTAAAGAGTTTTATAGGAATGGGCATGACTCTTATATTTATAGGTTTTTAACTAACACTAACCCAAGTGTAGTTTGGCTAGTTTTAATATAGGAACTCCAAATACAATTTAAAAGGATTTAATTATACATTTATGGAAGCATGGCTCAAAATTTATAATATTTATGGAATTAACGTTGATATTTTTCAAATCTTGATTTTGAGGATGATGATATCATTATAACCTCATATTTTGTTGAAAATTTATTTTTAGAAATTACATATTCATTATTCAAAATGATATTTTCACTTAACCATTTAGTTTTATTTTCATATTTAATTAATTATAATTAGTCTTTTGTTCATTTCAAGTATTGGGTTAAGTTCCCTACTTAATTGGTCAAAAATGTTAGTTTGTTAGGTTGCAACTTAACTGCAAATGAATTTGTGAAAGGTTATCATTTTGTATAGGGTAATAAGCCAAATAGGGATGATTTGACATGATTTTGGGCACTTACATATAATTTATAGATTAATTAGGTATGTTTAGTATTATAGAGACTTAATATGCATAGTTTGGTAAAAATAAGTCTGAAGTGTTGAGGTAGGAGCATCAAGTTAGAATACTTCATTTTTGTGTTATTTCAATAAGAAGTTGGTAAATTTTTGGGTATCAATGTGAGTGTGTGACATTTTAAGTTAAATTTGTGTTTTTTGAGTCATTTTTGAGTCATAGGTATGTGTTATATAGGTTCCAAGAGGTTTCCCTCCAAAACTACGAATTTTAAAATTATAATGGTTGTTAAGAGCCTAGGAGAGCATGAACATTGTCTATGATGGTTAGATGAGATATGGTGTAAAGAGATAAAAATCATTGTAAAATGTGTTTTAATACATACATATATAATTCATAATATGATAAGTCATGTTTTCGTAATGTGACCATAAGACATCATGTTGAAGTTGAAATGTAAGAATATCTTGTCATGTAATTACCTAAAACAACACTGAAGTTGGTTGAAGAAGGAAAGTTGTACATAATTATTGGTAGAGGAGAGAAGGAGGAGAGAAGGAGTTTTATCCAAGAATAGATAGGAGTATTATAGATTTTGGAGGATGTCTAAAACCCTCATGAATGATGATAAGTCCAAGTTGGACTGAAATTGTAATGTTGATTTCTTCCAAATGAATAAAGGAAAGGTTGTGATTGTATGTTATGATTTAAGTGTATATTGGTTTATATAATACACATGTTAATACATACATAATATATTTATTATAACTCTTTAATGAAATATAGAAATAAATACATTACAATTTGGAGTCCTTTATGCCTTGCACAATCACCTATTGCGCCCATAATTCTATGTTTGGGTGTAGTGTAAGAAAATAAAGGTGATTAAAAGGTTATAAATTATTGGAGAAGTTATAAAAAGTTAAAAAATACCTATAAATATATTTTTGTCTCTTTTAAAATATTTAGAACTCAAGCAAAGGAATTATGTAACCTCTCGGCTTGTGTAGGGTGACCACCTAGGGTTTCAATAAGAAAACTCCATATATTTTGATTTAACCATCCAAATAGGTGAAAATTCATAATATAAAATATTTTTATATGAGGATAGATAATAAATTTGTTTTGGTGTGTTTCCAGGCCATATAGTATGGTTTCTAGAATTGAGGGTTTGAGATAGGGCTAATTAGGCCTAATAGATGGGTGGTTTGTAAAGGAAGTATGATTTAGATCTAAAACTAGGTTGTGAAACTTGACACATACCTATAAGGAGATATACGGTGGCTAAAAATGGGTGTAAATATTTAAAATAGTGATTAATTTGATCAAATAAGGTAAAACTACAAAAAAAGGCTACAAGCCTAAAGAGACCATTGTGAGCCTTGTGTGTAGAATTGAAGGGTGACGTATGTTTGAATACATATAAAGGGTTAATAAAAGTGTGAATTAAACACCTAAGAACATATATGATATAATATTCACTCCTTGAGACTTATATCAAGAATTGGTCTTTGAGACCTAAGAGATGTGTTTAACAGAGAGGTAGTGAAAGAGTTGATTGGTAAAGAGAGGTTAGGCTTACGAAATGAGTTTAGGAGTGAATCTGAATGATAATAAATATGTCTAATGAGACCAATAAGTGTTTATAAAGTGTATAATGGATATTTACAAGAAAGGAAGGAGGCTATTAATCCCACAAACAAAGAGAAAGACTGGATTAGAGATGGAACCTTGAAGATAAAACAATGCATCAAGAGAGATCTTTGACAAGACCAGAGCCATTTGTCTCTCTTAATTTACACTCATTTCTTAATTTTGGAATAAGACAAGAAAATAGTAATAAGGTTGTGATATAAATACCTTGTTTGTCATGCACGCATAATCTATGTGAAGATGGAGAATTCTTCTTTGGCTAGGAAGGAATAATATACAAATAAGAAAGTATTAAAAAAAGGGATTGTTAGCAAGATAGTTAAGTGGACTGCCTAGTGTGAGCTAGATCCAAGACACATATAATTTTTAGGAGGGTTTCAATCCAATATTGATAACAATCAAGCTGGAAATGATAAAATTAATGTACTTGCATAAAGAAAATGAAATTCAATATAAGAAAGAAATTAGAATGCTTGTTAAATAAAATGACTAAATATATAAAAAGAAGGTCAATACTTATACTAAGGTGGGTGAAGTCAGGTTCAAAAAATTATAAAAGGGTCTTTGAATAGGTAAGAACATATAAATTTAGGCTTGGTTGGGGTTAAGGGGATGAAAATAAATTGTTATTATTTTCTACCATAGTCACCATCAAAAATTAGGTGAACCATCGATGGTTAGACTGATCGTCAGTGGTTGGATAACCATTAGCGGTTGGAAGTGACCATCAGTGGTTGTACTAACCATGGATGATTGCCTATGGGTTTCTTAATGTTACTAAAACATAAGTTGTAAAATGAGTGAATGGTCAGATAATGGTTCTAATAAGGATCTAGTGGAGAGTAAATAAGGTATAGAATGGTCTGATCAGGTTCAAAGGGTTAAAATTTTGAAATAATAATGCTAAAGTACTGATATACCTATAGATTAATAGTTGGTTGATGGTTGAAGGATAAAGTAATTTTGCTAGAGTAACATTAATTCGGCCTCAAAAATGAATTTGATATAGATTCAGGTTTGTTTTGCAAATTTTGAGTTGCTAAGGGAAGATTGGATGATAGAGAGCTTGAATACCTATGTGTAAGAAGAAATGATAGCTTGAACATGGATCCATTTCACTTCCCACTCCCGTCCTTTTATAGGCAAAGAGAGATGGAGGATGGAAGGTTCCCTAGAGGGTGAGGTTATTGATTATGATGCTTGAAAGATCATTAACACCACATAAGGAAAATATATTAAATGATGCCTCATTATCTCAAACATAGCTAGTGATGTGTTGAGAAGGTGAGGAAGTGAGGAGACCTAAACATCAATGATCAGGCTAACTATCGATAGTTAAGTTGACCATCGACAATCAAGTATCTAATGGAAAAAGGGTCAAAGTAAGTAAAAAATGGGTTAGTTTTAGAGTTAAGTTATTAAGTTAGTGAGTTAGCTAATCAACTAGACTCAAGGTCTGATAGGGGTCCTAATGCATTTCAACAACTAGAACTATCATGTGTAGTTTTCTAGTGTCTATACCAGTTAAGGATATGTTGGAGAATTTCACCTAATACCTCTGCATTATTTGGTATTAGATCATGTTAAGCTCTTGGTTTGGATTTGTTGTGAATTATTTAAGTTTATTGATTTGAGATAGACAAGATATGCTATGAGGAAAGCTTGAGATAACATTGTAGGGTATTGTGGGAGAAGAGATTTTTTGGGTCTGATCTATTAAGGTTAGTACAAGGGAATATTAGATTGAGAAGAGAGGAATAATAACCCCAAAGTCATATGATAAAGTAGTAAAAACCAGTCAAGGAATAGAGAAGATAGTGTGAAGGTAGAGCATTAGAGCTCAAGAAGAGAGAAGATTAAATATCTTCTTGAAAAGAGAGTCAAGAATGATAAGGAGATGTTGTAGATAGAGGACTAAAAGAAGAGGAAATATCCAATAGAGGTCTAAAAGACAAATTGATAATCTTGCTAATAGGAAGGTCTAGATAGGCCTAGAAAGAAAAGAAGTGAGAAGATGGGTGTAGAGAGAGAAGTGGAAGATATGAGAAGAGAATTGGGGAATAGTATTGAGAATATTGAGCTCATGGTAAATATATCAAGAGGACAAGGAAGCTAATGGCTTGTTTGTTTTGTGCAAAGAAGACTAAAGTGGCCACTCTAGTCACTTGTAAAAGATAGAAGGCACAAGATGAGTGTCTTTAATAATGAGAAAAAGAAAGATAGTGTAGCCCAAAGAGGTATGAAGGATTAGATGTTTCCAAGTGAGTAATAAGATAAAGTGATAGAGAAAAGGGTTCTCATTGAAGAGAACAATAAGAAGATGAAAGTGCCAAGAGGAGCACTTAAAAATAAAGACAAGAAGAAGAGATGGAAAATGTCTATGCAAGAAAAATTCAAAGAGATGATATGGTATATTTTTTTATATGCTAACATTATTATTAATATTTTATATGTAGGTATGAAGAAAAGTTTGGTGAAGGCTAAGCATGAGGACTTAAAGCTAGTGAAGGATGGGCCAAGAACATCACCCATCAAGTGGAAAGAGGATGATAAAGAAATAGAACATCTTATATAAGATAAAGTGATGCAAGTTGAAGATGAGATGGAAGAGGAGTTATATGATGCTTTTCCAAGCATTACACCAAAAATAAGAGAAGAAGCATGAAAAGAAGATAAGATATCTAACCATGTAGACAAGAAGATAAATCGTGAAGACATAAATAAAGATATAAGTTTTAAACATTCATCTTTGGAGGTAAATAAATGTCTAAGTACTGATTTTTATTGCACATATGAAGAAGAAAAGGTTAATTTGTAGATTGGGAGAAAGAAGGACAAGGTTAGGCCCTAGAAAATAGAACAAGGGCATGGATATATTTGGCCTAAATGGCTCAAGTAATTAGGTTATGAGAAGGAGGAAGTGAACTTCAATCAAGAGGTCAATCCAAACAAGAATACAATTGGAAAATAAGAATAAGTTTGGAAGCAAAGAACAAAGGAACAATAACAACAAGTTGGCATGGTAGATAACCAAGGAAAGAAGCATGAAAGAGATGAAAATAGAAATAAATGGTAATATCATCAGGTAAAATCCATCAAATGGATGTAAAAGAGCATAAAAAGAAAAAAATAGGATCATGTTACAAGTATATCCCAATAAATCATGAATATTGAGGAAGAGCCCAAGCCTACAAAGAAAACAAGAGAGATCATGAAAGCAAACCAAGCCAAATTAGTGAAGGTAAAGCCATGTAAGAAAGAATATGAGTACATATAATATAATTATTCTCAAGATTTATTTTTAAATGTTGTTTATGATGAGGTGTATGAAGTTGATTAAAGTAATGAAGACCTATTGTACATAGAAATAATTGCATTGATGAATGAGTGTGTAGAAAGACAAGGTGAAAATGAAGCACCTCAAAGAGTGCTTAACACATATGGTATGTAAAAAATGGAGTTTGATATGAATCTCATAAATGATAGAGTGAATGGAAAATACAATGATCAAATTGCGTAATAAGGTAAAGAATAAAGTGAACAAATATTTGATGAAGATTTTGAAGAGGTGGATGATTTCAAATTGCAAGAAGAATTGGAGATGTTAGAAGAAATGTTAAATGAATCCAAGGGGCTGAAATTAGATGAAGTACAATAATAAAATTTCAAGGATGAAATCTAATAAACATTAGAAGAGGAGCAGAAAATAGAAGCACAAGTAGTTGTGCATACAAATCCACAAGCAAACAAGATAGTTAGCAAGCAAATGGAGTATGAGAAAGTGAACAAGGTGAGTTATTAAATTGGGAAAGATAAATATGAGTTGATAGTTTATAAAAATTTATATGGAAAGATAAATATTTTTCAAATAATATTGTACCATGTTGAGTATGAATAGAATAAAAAGTTTCTCTTGCACAATGAGTAAGTTCACAAGAAGAATCATAAAAAATAGGAGAAATATGAAGAAGAGGTGGAAAAAGAGAGTAAAATGGAGTAATTTATATAGGTTGGCATGCATGTGAGTCCATTAGATCCTAAGGAATAAGATTATAGCATGGTCAAGAAGCAAACATCACCAAGCAAACAAGCATCAAATGCAAACAAGGAAGGAGAAGGCCATAAAATAAGCATGAGGAGGAAGAATAAGAACCATTTGGTTTAATATAAGGATTATGAAGAGAAAATAGACTTATACAATATTAAATATTTATAAAATAAGGAGTTACAATAGTTTGAATACCTTATAGAGGTAGAAGATGCATGGATAAGAAAGATTAAAAAAGCCAAAAGGAAGAAATGCAAGAGTTTAGCAAATAAAAGGGAGCGAGAAAGGAATAATAAAATACAAGTGAACATGAAATAACATAAAATTTTAAATTTTAAGGTAATAAATAAAGTTGGTGACACAAGTTTTATCCATCTTGGGGAGTATGATGTGGGAGCATCAAGCTAAAAGACTTCATTCTTGTGTTATTGGCAATAAGGGTCAAAGTTGGTCATATTTTTTTTGTCAATGTAACTTTGGTATCTTTTAAGGTCCATTTGTGTTCTTTGAGTACTTTTTGAGTCATAAGGATTTGTTATATAGGTTCTAGGAGTTTTACCTCCAAAATTAGGAATTTGAAAATTCAAAAGTTTACTAAGAGCCTAGGAGAGCATGAACATGGTCTAAGATTGTTAGATGAGATGATGATGGTGTAAAGAGAAAATAAGAATTTTAAAATGTGTTTTAATTCATACATATCTAATTCATAAGATGATAATTCATGTTTTATGAATGTGGCCAAGAGACATCATGTTAAAGTTGAAATGTACGAAGATCTTGTAATGTAACTACCTAAACCAACATTAGAGTTGGTTGAAGAAGGAAATTTGTACATAATTATTGGTAGAGGAGATAAGGGGGAGAGAATGAGTGGTCCATAATAAGAGAGATAAGGATTAGAGAGTGGGGAGGATTTCCAAAACCCTCGTGAATGATGACAAGTCCAGGTTTGGACTGAAATCATAATATTTATTTCTTCCCAATGAATAAAGGAAAATTTATGATTATATGTTATAATTTCAATTAATATTGGTTTATATAATCCACATGGTATTGAAGTGACTTTTAGGCCATTAATTTTTATTATTTGAAAATGTTGTAAGTTTGGACCAAAGAGTGTAAGTTACAGTCCAAAAATAATAGCAATTATTTATTTTCTACAAGTTGGTGATTTGAAACTTGTCATGACATTAATCCATGTATATATTGAGGTTAGATATAACTTAAGGTGATTTAAAATACATTTAAAATGGATAAACTTAGATTAAAAGGAAATTTTTTACTTAAAAACTTGTAGACTATTGTTACAGTGAAAGAATAAGAGTAAATATTTGGTTCTTAAGATAAAATATTAACCTATTGAGATAGTGGGTAAGGTAAAGAATTTTTTTTAATGATTTTTTATGAATTCCAAATATGGTATGGATTCCAATACACATAATTAAAGATAGTAATAGTTTTGTTTTTACAATCATACCTTGTTTCACAGTTATGAGACTGCTATTAGTATGGTTAAGGGCCAAGTAGAAATAGTGATAGTTAAAGGAGTGAGCGATGGCATTGGTTTGATAATGTATTTGCATGTTAAAATGTGTATAAACATAAAAAAAAAACCTTGGTACAATATTTAAACTAGTTGGTTACACACAGTTCTCCTGAGTTATGACATAGTCCTAAATGAGGACTTAGAACCTTGAGATTTATGATGAGTAATCATTAATATGTTAATAGGAATAATTTTGAGAATTTTTAGAGTGAATGGGTGGTCATAAAAACCTAATAAGGGTCTTAAATTTTTTTAAGTAAATCTATAAACAAATACATTGTAATTTGAAGTCTTCTCTACCTTGTATTGTCATTTATTGTGCCCATAATTCTGTGTTTGGGTGTAGTGTAAGCAAGAAAAGGTGAATCAAATGTTATAACCTATTTTATAAGTTCCATCACGTTGAAACAGACCTATAAATTTCTTTTGGTCTCTTTGAAACTCTTAGAACTCAAGTAAAGGAATTATATAACCTCTCAGCCTATGCAGGATGACCACCTAGGGTTTCTATAAGAAAAGACCATATCTTTGTATTTAACCATAAAAAATGTTAAATTTCATAATGTAACATATTTTAATATGAGGATAGATAATAAATTTGGTTTGGTGAGTATCTAGGATGTACAGTATGGTTTCTATAACCGAGGGTTTGACATAGGGCTAATTAGGCCTAATAGATGGTTGGTTTGCAAAGGAAGTGTGATTTGTATCTAGAGATAGGTTATGAAACTTGACACAAACATATTAGGAGATAAATAGTTGATATAAATGGGTTTAAATATTCAAAATAGTTCCTATTTTGATCATACAAGGTGAAATTATACAAAAAAGGCTACAAGCCTAAAGAGACCATTGTGAGCCTTGTGTGTAGAATTGAAGGGTCAAGTGTGTTTAAATAAATATAATTGGTTAAGTTAGGTGTGAATATACCACATAAGAACATATATGACATAATATTGACTCCTTTAGACCTATATCAAGAATTGGTCCTTGAGATCTAAGAGATGCGTTTAATGAAGAGCTAGTGTTGATTAGTAAAGAGAGGCCAAGGTTATGAAATGAGTTTAGAAATCAAATTTAATTAAAATAAATATGTATAATGAGAACAATAATTGTATTTATAGTGTATAAGGAATAGTTACAAGAAGGTAATGAGGCTATTAATCCCACAAATTAAAAGAAAGGACTA
Source organism: Torreya grandis (assembly GCA_037957365.1). Classification (NCBI taxonomy): domain Eukaryota; kingdom Viridiplantae; phylum Streptophyta; class Pinopsida; order Cupressales; family Taxaceae; genus Torreya; species Torreya grandis. The sequence goes on from JARHVA010002115.1 coordinate 2,544,811, forward strand.
TAAACTAGTAAAGAAAGGACTAGAGAAGATAATGTGAAGGGAGAGCATTGGAGATTAAGAAAATATAAGAGTAAAGACTCCAAAAGATAATAAATAAGGATAAGGAGAGGTTCTATAAATAGGAATAAAAGAAGAGGAAAGATCCAATAGAGGTGTAAGAGGTAGGATTGATAAGCTTAATAAGAGGAAGGTTTAGATAGGCCTAGAAAATATATAAGAAGTTAGAATATGGGTGTAGAGAGTGAAGTGGAAGATATGAGAAGAGAGTTGGGGTAGAGTATTAAGAAGGTAAATATCATGGTGAATCTCTTGAGATGACAAGTAAGCTAGTGGCTTGGTTGTAGTGTGAAAATAAGAGTGAAGTGGTCACTAGAGTCACTTGTAAAAGAGAGAAGGCACAAGATGAGAGTCTTTAAGAATGATAAAAATAAAGAGAGTGTAGCCCAAAGAGGCATGAGGGATGATATGTTTCTAAGTGATAAACAAGATAAAGAGATAGAGAATAATATGGAAGTGCCAAGAGGAGCACTTGAAAATGAAGATAATAAGAAGAGATATAAAATCTCTATGAAAGAGACATTCAAAGAGAATATATGGTATATTGTTTTATATGATATATTTTTTTTAATATTGTGTATACATGTATGAAGACAAGTTTGGTTAAGGCCAAGCACGAGGCCTTAAATCTAGTGAAGGATGGGCTAAGAACATCACCCATCAAGTTGAAATAGGATGATAAAGAAAGAAAACCTCTTTTAGAATACAAAGTGATGAAATTTGAAGGAATTACACATGTTAAAGATGAGGTATAAGAGGAGTTATATGATTATTTTCCAAACATTACACCTAAAACAAGATAAGAAACATGCAAAGAAGATAAGATAGTTAACCATTTAGATAAGAAGATAAAACATGAAGACATAAATGAAGAGATAATATTACAATAGTCATATTTGGAGGTAAATAAATGTCTAATTACTGATTTTGATTGCACATATGAAGAAAGAAAGGCTAATATGAATATTGGGAGAAAGAAGGACAAGGTACATCCCTCAAAAAGAGAACAAGGGCATGGATATATTTGTCGTAAATGGCTCAAATAAGTAGGTGATGAGAAGGAAGAGGTGAACCTAAAGTAATAGGTCAATCAAAACAAGAATATAGGTGGAAAACAAGATAATGTGTGGAAGCAAAGAACAAATGGAAAAGAATAAAAAGTTGGCATGGTAGATAAACAAGGCAATACTAATGAAAGAGATGCAAAGAGAAATAAATGGAAACATCATCAGGTACAAGGTATTAAATGGGTGTAAAATAACTTAAAAAGAGCAAAAGAGGATCATATTGCAAGTATATCCCAATAACACATGAATATTAAGGAAGAGGCCAAGCCTAAAAAGCAAACAAGAGAGATAATGCAAGTAAACCAAGCCAAAAAGAATATGAGTGCATAGAAGATAAGTATTCTCAAGATTTTTTTTTCAAATGTTTTTTTATGATGATGTGCATGAATTTGATTAAATTAATAATGACCTCTTGTAGATGGGAATAATTGCATTGATGAATGAGTGTGTAGAAATACAAAGTGAGAATGAATCACCTAAAAGAGTGCTTAACACACAAGGTATGCAACCAAATTAGGCTAATATGACTCTCATAAATTAGATATTCAAAGGACAAGATAAAGATCAAATTGCAAAAGAAGGTAAAGAACAAAGTGGACCAAGATTTGATGAAGATTTTGAAGAGGTGGATTTTTTCAAATTGCAATAAGAGTTGGAGATGTTAGAAGACATGTTTAGTCCATCGAAGGGGATAAAATTAGTTTAAGTACAATAGGAAAAATATAAAGGATGAACTCCTAAAAACATCAATAGATTAGCATCAAATAGAAGCACAAGGAGTTGTGCACATGAAGCCACAAGCAACCAACATAGTTAACAAGAAAATATAGTATGAGGAAGAGAAGAAGGTGAGTTATTAAATTGTGAAAGATAAATCTGAGTTGATAGTTGAAAATCATGGACATGTAAAGACAAATATTTTTCAAATAATATTGTACTATGTTGAAGATGAATGGAACAAGAAGTTGCTCTTGTACAATGAGCAAGGTTATAATAAGAGGCATTAGAAAGAGGGAAAATGTGAATAATAGGTAGAAAAAGAGAGTATAATGGATCAAATGATAGCATTTGTCATGCATATGAGTCCATTAGAGCCTAAGGAAGAAGATGTTAGCATGGTCAAGGAGTAAACCTCATTAAACAAACAACCATCAAATGCAAAGAAGGAGGAGAAGGCCATAAAATAAGAATGAGGAGGAAGAATAAGAAATATTTGGTTATAGTTGAGGATGTTAAATGGAAAATACACTTAGATAAGATGTAATATTTATAAAATAAGGAGATACAATAGTAGCAATACCTCATAGAGATAGAAGATGCATGGACAAGAAGGCTAGACGAAGACAAAAAGAATAAATGCAAGAGTTTAGCAAATAAAAGGGAGAAACAAAGAAGTAATAACATACAATTGAACATGAAATACCCTAAAATTCTAAATTTAAAATCAATAAATAAAGTTGGTGGCACAATTTTTCTCCCTCATGGGGAGTATGTTGTAGGAACATCAAGCTAGAAGACTTCATTTTTGTGTTATTTGAAATAGGGGTCAAATTTGGTCAATTAGATTGTGGTACCTTTTAAGGTCCATTTTTTTTCTTTGAGTCATAGGATGTGTTATATAGGTTCTAGGAGATTTCCCTCCAAAATTGGGGATTTGAAAATTCACATGTTTGCTAAGAGCCAAGGAGAGCATGAACATGGTCTAAGATGGTTAGATGAGATTATGATGGTGTAAATATCCAAAAAGCCTCATAAAAGGTTTTTTAAGTCATACATATATAATTCATAAGATGAGAAGTCATGTTTTAGTAATGTGACCATAAAACATCATGTTGAAGTTGAAATATAAGAAGATCTTGTCATGTAACTACCTAAACCAACATTGGAGTTGGTTGAAGGAGGAAATTTATATGTCATTATTGGTAGATGAGATAAAGGGAAGAGAAGGATGGATATCAAAAAAGAGAGGAGGATCATAGAGTGGGGAGGATTTCCAAAACTCTCATGAATGATGACAAGTCAAGGTTTGGACTGAAATTATAATGTTGCTTTCTTCCCAATGAATAAAGGAAAATTTGTGATTGTATGTTCTCCTTTAAATATAGATTGGTTTATATAATACACATTGTATTGAAGGGTCTTTTATTCCATGAATTTTTTGTTGTTTTGAAAGGTTTAAGGTTTGGACCAAAGAGTGTAAGTTACAGTCTAATAACAAGAGTAATTATGTGTTTTCTACAAGTTGGTGAGTTAAAATTTGTCATAGCATTAATACATTGACATGTTGAGGTTAGATAGACATTTAGGTGATTGAAAATAACTTTTAAATGTATAAAATTATAGTAAAATGAAATTGTGTACTTAAAACCCTACAAAGTATTGTTATAGTAAAAGAATTAGAGTAAACATTTGGTTCTTAAGACATATACTATTAACATGTTGAGATAGTGAGTAATAGAAATCATTTTTTTTAATTTTTTTATTTTAATTACAAATATGGTATGTATTCCAGTGCACAATATTCAATAAATTAATTGTTTTGTTGTGACAATCATACCCCATTTCATAGTTATGAGACCCCTATTGGTATGGTCAAGTGCCAAGTAGACAAAGTGATAGTTAATGGAGTGAGTGATGGTGGTGGTTTTATAAGATATTTACATGGTAAAAGGTGTATAAACATAGAAAAAAACCCTTGTTATAATTTTAAATTGGGTGGTTACACATGGTCATCCTGAGGTATGACATAGTCCTAAATGAGGACTTAGAACCTTGAGATTTATGATGAATAATCATTAATATGTGACATAAGAGGAATTTTGAGAATTTTTAGAGTGAGTGGGTGTTCATACCGACCTAATAAAGGTATTAAAACTTTTTTATGAAATATAGAAATAAATACATTACAATTTAGATTCTTCTCTACCTTGCACAGTTACCTATTGTGCCCATAATTCTATGTTTGGGTGCAGTGTAAGAAAATAAAGGAGATCAAAGGTTATAACCTATTAAAGAAGTTAAATAAAGTTTAAAAATATTTACAAATGTATTTTGGTCTCCTTGAAGATATTTGTAACTCAAGCAAAGGAATTATATGACCTCTTCGCCTGTGCAGGGTGACCACCTATGGTTTCAACAAGAAAACCCCATATTTTTTGATTTAACCATCTAAAAAGGTGAAATTTCATAATATAACATATTTTTATATGAGGAGAGAAACTAAATTGGTTTTGGTGTGTTTCCAAGCCATAAAGTGTGGCTTCTAGAATTGAGGGTTTGAGATAGGACTAATTAGGCCTAATAGATGGGTGGTTTACAAAGGAAGTGTGATTTAGATCTGGAGCTAGGTCACAAAACATAACAAACACCTATAAGGAGATAGAGGGTGTATATAAATGTGTTTACATCTTCAAAAGAGGGCATAGTCTGATCAAACAAGGTGAAATTAGATTAAAAAAATGCTACTAGCCTAAAGAGACCATTGTGAGCCTTGTGTGTAGAATTGAAGTGTTAAGTGTGTCTGAGTACATCTATGGGGTTAAGGAACGTGTGAATAGTTTTCCTAAGAACATATATGATATAATGTTGACTCCTTCAGACCTATATTAACAATTTGTCCTTGAGACCTATGAGATGTGTTTAATGGAGAGGTAGTGAAGGAGGTTATTGGTAAAGAGAGGCCCGGGTTATGAAATGAGTTTAGTAGTGATTAAAAATGACAATAATGATGTATAATGAGACCAAGAAGTGTCTCCAAAGTGTATAAGTAATGGGTACAAGAAGTTAAGGAGGTTATTAAGCCCACATACCAAGATAAATACTAGATTAGAGATGAAACCTTGAAGATAAAACAAAGCATCAAGAGACATCTTTGACAAGACCAGAGCTAGTTAAGATATGTTGGAGAGTTTTCCCTAATACCTCTACATCAAGTTAATTTATACAAATAAGTGGTCAAAAAGGAGTGTCTACTTGTATTTATAGGTTTCCAACTAACTCTAACCCATGTAGTTAGGTTATGGTTAAGATTGGAATTCTGAATGCAATTAATGAAGGCTCTAATTATGTATTCATGGAGGCATGGCTCAACTTTTCTGATTTTTATGGTATTTATGTTTATATTTTTCAATTCTTGATTTTGATGATGATGACATCATCATGACATCATATTTTGTTAAAAATTCCTTCTAATGAATTACATATTCACTAATTCAACTTGGTATTTTCACTTAAGGATTTATTTTTATTTGATTGGTTAATTAATTCTACTTAGCCTTTTGGTCATTTTAAGAATTAGGTTAAGTGTCATGCTTAATTGGTTAAAAATGTCAGTTAACTAGGTCACAACCTTACTAGGATGAATTCATGATAGGTTATCATTGCATACAAGATAATACCCCAAATAAGTATGCGCTAATGAAATTCTGGGCACTTACATATAAAGTGTGGATGTATTTAGGATGTTTAGTGATTTTTATGTTTAATTTTCATAGTTTGATAGACATCAGTATGATGTCCATTTAGACATGGAAGTGGCTTAGAAAATTGGGTTCACTAGAAAGTTTAAGTGTTTTACTTGAAGTTGCATTAAACTAATGGAATTAAAATATTGAAATATAAATGTTAATATGTACTGATCAGATATTAAAAATAATGAGATACAATAAAATACACATTTATAAAAATAAAAAACATGTCAAAATAGTCAAAAGGCCTAAGGATTGTAAGCCTCCTGGAAACATAAATAGATTTGACTATGTAGTTTGATTATAAGTTAATGCCATATGAAATGAACTATAAACACAGAAATGTTAGAAAATAGTAATTTTAAATTGGTTGGAATGATTTTTTAGGAGATGGATATGGGTGAATTTTGGTCTTGTATGTTTATTGTGGCCTCATCCTACTTGATTGTATTCTTAATTTATTAATATGGGATTGTGAAACTATTTTTTTAGGTTAACTATTTAGCTCAATGTGTTGATATGTCATGTGGAATACCTATAAATAATAAAACCCTGATCCTAAAAATACACTAGATAGTAATTAGACAATAAAAGGGGATGAAAATGGGTTAGTAAGGATAGTCGATATGGCCTTAGAAACCCCTTGTAATAGAACATTACCTATATGTCCCAAATTTTCCTCAGGATGATGTAGTTATCACTCTTAGAGTGATTATGTGATCTATGATTATGCAACAAGAATAAATTTAACTAGATGATTGACTGAAATTCAAGATAATAGATGTCCTTAACCTATAATAAGAAATATTTAGTCTTGGCTATTTAATGTTAGATTTTCGTATAGTTGAAATAGGAATAAATAATGTTATTTTGCTTAGTGTATAGTGTTATTTCATGAGAGATACCATGATGTTATAATGAGTATCATCAATGTGATTATAGAGGAGAATATTTAAAATAATTTCTCTAATTGAATTTACCAATTATGCAGGAGAGACATTGTGAAACATCTTGATTAAAAATAGTGATAATTGGTGCATGGGACACAAGGCCATACTAGTGGATAAAGACATACTATGTCCCTATCTAGCTAGTTTGGACTTATCTTAGAAGATCATACACTACTTAGACAAGTCTGACAAGGGCATAAAGGCTAAATAGGGATGAATGTAGATGACATAGAGATGTTGGTATTATATTTTAAGTGATTAAAACTTAGTGAATAAATTATGATATATTTTAAGTTGGCAAAATGGTGAATATACCAAGTAAAGGTAAAGATGCAAATATTAAACATTGTTAAGTAACTCATGGTTAAAGTTTATGTGTCTACACAAGATTAACCTAAGAGAAGTTTATATTACCATAACATCCTTTAAATTTAGGATTTTTTACCTCTTCTTATTTTTTGTGGGAAAATTTATGTTTATTTTTAGAAAAATTCCATAAGAAATTTTTTGTAATAAAATTGAGTTTTTTTAGATTCCATAATAGATATTATATAAAATGAAATTACAGTGTAAAACTTGTATAAGTTAATTTTAGCTTGGTTAAGGGATTAATCTCCATTTACAAAAAGGGAGCCTCTTTTGAAATTTATAAATAAGATCCTCCAATAAATATATTTTAGACCTTCCTTTAAAAAGTGGATTCCTTAAATATTTGGTAAGAATAAAAATGATGGGGAAATCAAGGATTTTAGATATGCGAGGTCAATTAACAATTAAAGTGTTGAGGAATAAGATGTTAATTTTTTTTAAATTAATATTTTGACAAAGGCCTTTTAATAGAGACTAGTTATTCTTATAAAACTATTTTCATCATACATCCTTTTGAAATTCACCAAAATAGTGTCATAAAAAAACTAATCACACGAGGAGAAAATTTAAAGTAATAATAATTATTTAAATTTATTCATCTCCTTAGATTTACTCAATTATCTTACTAAAATTTCATCCATTATAATAAACAAATAAGGTGAAATAGGATTGCCTTTTTTGATCTCTCTTGAATATTGGAAAAAATTTATAAGAACACCATTAACCAAAATAAACAAGTAGAGTTTATATATACACTTAAAAAATTGACTATAAAAATATTATGAGAAACCAAATATTATTATGATTTTGATTATAAAATTAAAATCAAGTCTATTGTAAGATTTACTAATATCTAACTTAATAAACATAATAGGCTTTTTCTTGAGCTTAACTAAGTTAAATAATTAATGCATCACCACAATACCCTTAAGGATTTATATTCCTTTAATAAAACTAATTACTAAGGTGTTATTGTCAATGGAATAAACATATTAATTCTCGTATCCATGAATATAATAATAGTTTTTAATCCAATTACAAAAATAAATTTGTTTGAAAAGTTCCATAATTTTCTTTTTTTTTTTAAATTTATAAATAAGAGTGATGAAAGTGTTGTTGAAATATTTCAAAATATTTATTAAGATAATCGATTCATTACCTATATCTCAAAGATCCTGCTTAATAATATCTTAAAATAAATATAAAAACTCTAAGGAAAACCTTTGGGTCTCAGATCTTTGTCCCAATCCATGCTCCCAAAGGAAATATGGATGTATTATTATGAGAAGAGGCCATAAGAGTCTTATTTTTGTAATCATTAATTAAAGGAAAAAGAAAACTACTAAAATCTACTTGTATCTATTTTGTTATTAGATATTTTATAATATAAAAAAGTTGGTATCTTATTTTTAGATAACAAAGAGGTTTTAATAAGTTGTTCATCTCTTCATTTAAGATTTGTAATTATATTAGAATTTTTATATGTGATTATTTTTTTGACAGTATTTTTGTTATTTTATCTCCCCTTTAAAATAATTTTATATTCATTTATATTTTCAAAAAATCTTTTCTTTTTCAAAGACCTATTAATATGTATATAATTTTTTTTTCTTTGTGGAATATAAATATCTTAGCATGACTTAACTAAGAGAAAGAACTATTTAAAATTTCAATTCATTTTTTATCTTTATTTTTTATTAAAAAAAAAGTTACCAAAAATATTTTTGTTTCAATCTTTAAAATGATTTATAATATTTTTATATTTATAAGCCAAAAAAAACATCTTGAAATGTATGTATGGAAAAAGTTTCTTTCAAAAATTGTTCACTTTATCCATGATATTAGGATATTTGAGCCACATGAATTAAAATATATATATATTTTATTTAGAAATAAAATAATTTTTTTAATTTAATATTTATAAAATAATTATCAACTTGAGACATTGGGGATATAAGAATATATCTATGAAGTATTTTTGAATTATAAGTTAGGTAATTGTTTATGTTTTCATAAATATAACTAAAATTAGCTATATTATTTCTCCAAGTGAAGTTGATTTTGATTCGACATCTCATAAGTTGTTATTCCCTAAAATTTTATGAAATCCCCATGAGATTGAGTTTTTATAGACCACCATCATCTTTTCTCATCAGTTGTAATGATGTAATTAAAACCATTTCTAATGATTAAATTATCACGAGTGGTTTGATTTAGAAATAGGGACTTTTTTACTAAATGATTTCCTTGAGAACAAGATTTTTAGGAGCACAAAAATTAATTATAATTGTATTGCACTTTTCTTTAAGCTCTTGGAATTTCACATTCATTAATTTTTTGTGTATGAAACTTATATCTTTAAAATCAACTATTTACCATTTTAGTCTACATTTGACCTCACAAGTGTCTTATAGGAGCTTAGTATTTCTTATAAAAATAATGTTTGGACAATCAATTTGAAATATCCTCTTAAATAGCATCCATTTATTAAAAGATCACAATCCTCTAATTTTCAAGGAATACAACTCGATATTGCCTTGGAAGGGATCACCCCCTTCTATGTTATTTATTATTTATTTCTCTTGATATCTTATACAAATGTCAAGGGTATAATCTCTCTTTTCTTGATCTCCTTCTACCTTTTAATTTTCATGTAGTATGGATTTCTTGAGGATCATATTAGAGTTTAGGAGTTTTTTTTTTTTGTAAAAAAAGAGGATCTATTTTTCAATCATATTTTTAGTTTTTATATTATTTTTATTTATTAGTGATAAAGAGGTTTTAGGGATCACACTTTTTGAGTCTGAAACCAAATAATTAAAAATATTACTATAAATACATTTCTTTGAATTTTTATTTACAAAAGACTTGGTGGTATATATAAAATCCTTTAATATTTCTCTCCTTGATAGGATTAAGATCTTGATCAAGCTTTTAAATCATGGTCATAATAGAATTGAAGGACACCCTACCAATTTCTATTGGAAACCTTTTCCACCTTTAAATGGATCAAAGTTTGTTTATTTTTCTATAGAGTCTAATCCCTATTCTACATTTTGGTCTATTTTCTATACTTATACTTCCTTTGGTTAATTTTTTTCTTAGTAAGCATTACTCTCCATTTTGACTAGAGGGGGAGGGTTTCTAGTGAATATAAGGATAAAAATTATTAAGTATCCAAATAAATCCTTTCATAATACACCTTCTAGAGCCATGTATAGTTAGATATATCTCTTGAATTAAGAGCTTTATGAGATCAAGTTTACACACATCTTAGCACATGAATTGGGCATAGTTTCTATGTCTATTTTTATAATAGAATGTATATTAGCCTTTATAAATTTCACCTAATTTTCATTTTAGAATTTTAGAGGGAGTACATAAAGATTGACCTAAACAAAGACAACCAAATTCACCTCTTTCATACATCAAGAAATATTTTTGATTTCAATGAGAAGAGGCTCAAAATATTATAGAATTAACATTAAAATTTTATATGTTTGAATTTTATAACTCAAATACATTTTTGGAAAGAAAAATAAGGAAAAAAACTTATCATATTCTAGTTTTATTTTCCCAAAGAGAAAACTCCTCTTCCATTATCAAAATCCCATAAAATGATTAATTATGATTTTCATCTCATCTCTAGATTATTTAAGCATTCTTTGATCTTATTTAGTTCCAAATGTATTTTAAGGTAAATATTTTTCTTTTGTAAATTAAATACTTACCTACACATTAAGGGTTATCCAATGTCTATTATTTCTCTAAGAGCTAGTCTAACTTGTTTTAGACTAGGGAAGCGGGTCATGAACACTTCTATTTTATCCCATTTATGTATGAAGTTTTGTCATTGATGTCAAATGAAAAATTTACTTTCAAGAATTAATGAAAAATATGTTGAGTTGAATAGACTTGTTACAAAGCTCCATGGAGTTCTGTGTGTACTTTGAATGACTATGAAAATACAAGAATAGTCATTTGAATGTCTTTGCTAGAATTATTATCTTGGCAGATATGGCTAAGTACATAGGTGAATGTTAAAGACCTTTGCATATATCTATTTTTGGTCTATGTTCTAAGTCATAAGGATGAGTAGAGAAAATATTAAAAATGCATAAGGTTGTTCCTCAGCTAAAAGTCTACTAAGTTTCCATACTTAGTCAATTTTGCACCTTTGTATTTTTCTAAGGAATTCTTTCAAGAAAATAGTTTAGAATTTGTCAGACAAAATTTTTGCAACAAAGTTTATGAAAGAAATGAGTGCAATTTGAAATTCTTTCAAAAAAGTGGTTTGGAAAATTCTTTCAAAAAATGGCTAAGTCTTTGTTGGAAAAATTGTCTAAAATAAAAGTTTTGAAGGGATCTTTTAAAAACTACCGAAGGGTAAGTGAACCATTCAATGTTCCCAAAGGGTACTTCGACAATGTTCTGAAGGACATGTAATCCAAATAAAAATCTTTAAGGGTAATTTTCCAAATCTTCAAAGGGCATGTGACCCAAACAATTTTTTTGAATGGTACTTTGATAAAGATCCAAAAGGCACATTCTATATTATATATGACTTTCTATAGTTGGGAACTGATTGCTTAAGTTATAACTTAAGCCTTCCTTGTCATCAAGAAACCAACCCCTTGATAGAGCTATTACTGACTAAAAAATAGTACAAGAATTTATATTTTCCTAAGCATATGACTTAATAAAAAGTCTAAGCTTGATGGAAGATCAATGGTTCACATTCCATTGCATGTAAATGATCAAATGGAGTGAAGCAAAGTTAGATTGTCAAATATCCCTCTGAGTGAGCACGCAAGTGACAAGTGTCACATTCATGCTTATTGAATATCAATGGTTCATGATTGATTAAAGGAAATGATCCAACAGAGTGAAGCAAAGTCAACATGTGAAAGGACCCTCCATGTGAATACACAAATGACAAGTGTCAAAGGGTCACAAGTTTGTTAGAATAATTTGATGGTGTGTGGATGATTGTGCATTTGCCCATCCAATGGGTAATATGATATAAGAGTATTATGTTTCTCAATAGATAAATAAAATACATCTTCAAATATCCAATGATGTGAAAAATCAAAGACAAATAAGATCCAATGAAGTAAATGGATCCAAGGAATAAAGGTGCCCAAGGGTTAATGACTCAGTAACATAGTTAAAGGTTGAGCATGTCTAGCAAGATCTAATAGAGCGAAGCTCTCATAAATTTTACATTACGAGAGATGAATTCAAACATGTTGAAGTTTAATGACTAACTTATTTAAGGATAATTCATTTGTTAAGATCAGATGATATGCAAGATATTAGATAAGAAAGATCCAACAAAGCATAATGACCCAGATGAAACAAAATGATCACTATTTAGTGACACAATGTCTAATTAAGGATCGATCATATTCAAGGACATCGATGGAGTAAAAGTGATCCAAAGACATAGGAGGTAGTGAGATGATGCAAGGATCCCATTGTTTAATGAATGTCTTAAGTAAATATTATGCATCTATGGAGATCCAACAGCTCACAGGAGTTAAAGTCTTGAGATCGATGGACACATATTAAAGATGACCAAAGGTAAAGTAAAAAAGCATTTGAAGATATGGGTAAGTGAGTTATTTTTAAGGATGGTGTAAAGGAGGAGATCAAAGGCCATCATTTAAAATTTTAAATGAAAATGGTTAGTCACTATAATCTAGCACAATGTTTGGAGGAAATCAATAGTTGATTTTTTGAATACCTATGAAATAAAATGGCTAATCATAGAGTAATTCTAATCTTGTGAATGTTGTAATTGAAGTGACACAAGAAAAAATTATAAGAGGCTCAAAGAAATGAAGATAAATAGTCATTTACTTGCAATGAGAAGACTCAAGCCATGAGTGTAGAGTGTATAAAGTTAAGAGAATCATCTAAGCATTCATTGATGATATGGTCAAATATGAGAGCCATATATTGTGTCAAATAGAAAAACTAAGACATAGAAAAATAGTTGTGCAAAGTGTCAATTAGACATATTCAGACACAAAAAATGAGGTAGAAATGCTATTAGGTAGTGTGTTGAAAAAAATAATATAGACATAGAAAGAGAGACTGCAAAGAAGAATGCACATACAAGTATTGTCCAGAGCATGAGTGGTTGTAGACCAGATTTTTAATAAGGAACAAACTTGGATTCTATTTTAAATGTATTTTTCATTAGTTAAATTTATAGCTTCACACAACTATTTGGTTGGTGCCATCAATGAGGTTGAGTTGGTGCTCAATTAGGGGATTAGTGTCTCCTTGGGTTTTAAGCCCTTAAATATATGATTAGTGAGGTCATTACAAGTTAGTTCTTAGAATATGGGATGGGTGTCTCCTTAGGATTGGTGTTATAAAATATAACGAGTGAGGTTTAATTAGTGTAACAAATTTTTGTGAGGTTGGTTTAAAATAGTAGCTTTTAATAGCATTCTCACCATGTTTTTTCCCATTTGGTTTCCACGTATAAATTTGGTGTTATGAGCTTTGCTTTTATACATGTGAATCTGTATTGTGTTATTTAAGTTTTCATTTGTTTAAGATTCATTTTAAAAAATTTAAAGAATTGGTTTTTAGATCTACTGATTCACCCCCCTCTCACTAGATAGGTGTGTTTAACAATTGGCATTAGAGCCAAAGGTTATAAAAGAGAATCTTAATTAGCTTAGGTTGATCATAGATTCTAAACACAAAATAGCCATCCACAAAGGAATGTCATCAAATAAGGTACCTTTGTTTGATGGTCTAAATATGCCTTTTGGAGCATAAAAATGTAAGTGTATTTGACCTACTTGGGGTTTGATGTCTATATGTCTATTGAGAATGGATGTGCAACCCTATTGTTTCTCCTACTAATCAGGAAATGAAGAAGGCATGTCAAAATAATGCTAAAGCAAAGAATGTTATTCTTTCTAGATTATCAAATAATGAGTTTGTCAAAGTCATGTATTGTAAAAATGGAAAGGACATATGGATCAAATGATAGAGCATCTATGAAGGAGATGACAGAGTAAAACAAGCCAAGATTAAAAACCATAAGGGATAATTCAAGAGCCTCAAGATGAGTGAGAAAGAGAAGATTGTAGACTACCTCCTTAGGATAGATGATATTGTAAATGCAATCAGAGGACTTGGAGAGATAATGGAAGAGTCAACCATTATCAAGAAGGTTTTGAGATCTTTGAAATCAAAGTATGATTCTAAATCTTTATAATTGAAGAGGCAAGAGATCTGAACAAGCTCAAAGTAGATGAGATACATGGAACCTTCACTGCATATGACATGAGGCTGGTAGGTGCAGACTCATCCAAGAGAGAAGTTACCTTCAAAGTTTGTAAGTTGGTAGAAAAAGAAGAATCTCCTAATTCTAAATTTGAGGAGGTTGATGATGTAGAGGGATATTTGATCAAAAAATTGAAGAAGGGTTTAGGTAAATGTAAAGGTAATTTACCCTTTAAATGCTTTAATTATGGAAATATGGGTCACTTTGTTGCTCAATGTCCACATAAAAAAAAGGATGACTCTGATTTAGCTGAGAAAAATCAAAAAGAGAAATCCTATTATCCCATGAAGAAGAAAAGCTTCTTTAAGAACAAAAAGGGGTTGTATTCAAAAGAAGATAGTGACTCGATGGATGACAACATTAGCTCAAGTGATGAGCATGATAGTGATTTTGTGTCCAAATAAAATGAAGTCCTATTCATGACATTTGAATCGACTTATTTATGCAAAAATGAGGTGGACTTAAAAGAAGATGAAGGAAAAGTAAATATTGAATGTGAACTCATCTATGTTTAAAAATAAATTGACAAGCTTAGAAAAGAAAATTCTAAACAAAAGAAGACTAGTCAAAAGGAGTTTTAGAAATTGACTAAAAGAAATGAGGAAATAGATCAGATGATAGTGAAATTGAAGACCCAAATTGAGGAGACAAAGAGGATAGAGGATGTAGTCAAAACTGACCTATAAGTGAAGTACTTAGAATGCTTGAAGATAGAAGAAGAAATCATGGATCTAAGATAAAAGGTCAAAAAATCCAAAGAATAGGTTGATAAAGACCTAATATTGAAAGGAGGATATGACATAATAGATGAATTGATTATCTCATAAAACCACTCCAATGAAATATTAGGTCTTAGATATGAGAAAGGAAAGAGTCACATGTTGAACAGAACTGGACATGTGTATGAAAACTTCAAGGCTGCAGTACAGTTAGTAATCAGAAAAGAAAAAAACTACATTCTTGAAGAGAAGAAAAACAATGAATCTATTCTTATAAAGACCAAGGTTGATTATACAAAAAGTAACATAATAACAAGGAATGTGAATAAATTAGAGCTCAGGAGACCTCCTTTATATTCTCAAAGGAGAGTGATAACTAGGTACTCTTCATCATTTTATGGTTATTGTTATAACTGTAATAATTTTGGCCATAGAGAAATTGGTTGTAAAGTTGTAACAAAAATAAGGAGAATATTATTAAGTAGAAATTAATTTTCCCCTCTATTAGATATAGATGTTTTATGCTACAACTGTAGTAATTTTGGGCATATAACAAAGTATTGTAGAACAAAGCCTGTTAAATCAAAATCTAACAATGATAAAAAGGTTGAGACTCTTGAAGTAAATAGAGGCTCAAAAAATAGTGACATAACAAAGGAAAGTACATTGAAGAATCCAAAGGAGTTATGGAAAAATAAAAATCAGTCTATGATTGCTCAAACTGTGCTACATGCTAAAGAGCAAAATCTATGGGTCATAGATAGTGGATGCTCAAAACATATGATTGGTGATAAGAGCAAATTCATCAATTTGAGTAGATGTAAAGAAGGGAATGTTAGTTTGGGAGATAATACTATAGTCAAAATGAAAGGTAAATGAACATTGCATATTGATGGAAAATTCCCTAAACATGATGTCCTTTATGTTAAAGTACTAAAACATAATCTAGTGAGTGTCAGTCAGATGTGTGACAATGGCTATAAAGTCATATTTGATGCTAAAGGTTGTGAACTAAGAAGGTCTGTCAAAACTATTGCATAAAGAAAAAGAACTGAGAGTAACATATATAATCTAATTGAAGTAAATGGTACAAATTATCTCATGAAATAAATTCATGAGAGCTAGTCATGGCATAGAAGGATGGGTCATGTTAACATTGACAATTTAGTCAAAGTAAGTAATAATAAGTGTGGAAAACACATGCCTAAGATAACCAAGCATGGTAATACAATGTGTAGACAATGTTAGCTCAGTAAACAGATAAGGGTCTCATTCCAAACTAAAGTGTATGCAACTAGAAAACCTTTATAGATAGTTCATACTGATCTTTGCAGACCAATCAAGACAAGAGGTTCCAAAGGAATGTATTATTTCATGTTTTTTGTAGATGACTACACCAGAATGACATGGGTGACCTTCTTAAAGGACAAGTTTAAATCCTTTGAGAGATTCAAGATTTTTAGAGACATGGTTGAAAATGAAATTGGTAGAAAGATCAAGTGCCTCAAATCTGACCAAGGTGGTGAATTCACTTCTAAATAATTCATAGACTACTATGAATAGCATGATATTAAGAGACACTACTCTACTACAAGAACTCCTTAGTGAAATGGAATTGTTGAAAGGAAGAACATGACTATCAAAGAGATGGCTAGAACAATGTTGAAAGAAGATAACTTGTCAGATGGTTATTGGAAAGAGACAGTCTAGACAATAGTAAACATCTTGACTAGAGTCCAATTGAGAGTAAATAGTGACAAGACTCCATATAATTATGGTATGGAAAGCCTGCTTCAGTCAAGGCTTTTAGAGTGTTTAGAGTAAATTCTACATTCAAAGGAAGGAGAAAAAGGATAGATAATTTTGAGTCGAGATGTGATGAGATAATATTCTTTAGTTATTCTACTCATATCAAAACCTATGTTATGAGAACAAAAGACTGCATAAGCTAGTGGAGAGCATCCATGTTAAAGTTTAAGGGATCCTCAAAGAAGAAACTAAACTTGTAAAGGAGATCAAAATTAAGGAACTAAAAGAAGAAGTTGAGGATGAAATATCATATAATGAAGAAGAGATAAAGAATATTGGCACCTTAAAGGTTTATTTAAAAGGACCATCCTAAGGAGAAGATAATTGACAACATGAATGGAGTCTAAAGGAGGAGAAAGGCAGTAATGAGCAAAGAATAGGTAAGTTTTGCTTTATTATCTAAAATTAAGCACAAAAGCTATGCTGAGGCTAGTAAAGATGAGAATTGGCAAAAGGTCATAGATGAGGAACTAAGCCAAATAGAAAAGAATAAAACCTGGCAGCTAGTTCCAAGACCCATAAACAAGAATGTCATAGGTAGAAAATGGGTCTTTAAAAAAAAATTGATTGAAGATGGAGTTGTTGTGAGAAACAAAGCTAGACTTTTTTGCAAAGGATATGCTTAGGTAGAAGGAATAGACTTTGAGGAGACATTTCCCCAATGGCAAGATTTGAAACCATCAAATTTTTTTTAGAATTTTCAATCTTTAAGAAGTTTAAAGTCTATCAAATGGATGTTAAGTTGTCTTTCCTTAATGGAACCTTGGAAGAAGTCTATATTGAACACCCTGAAGGTTTTTAGTTGACAGATGAATAAGACTAGGTGTGAAAACTGGAGAAATCATTATATGGTCTAAAACAAGCACCTAAAACATGGTATTCAATGTTGGATCAATATTTACGCATAGATTTATCAAAGTATGTGTAGATAGTAACTTGAATGTTTTGTCTAAAAATGGACATATGTTGATCATAGTTATCATTGTTGATGACATCATTTTTGGTGGTAGCAACAATAATATGTGTAAAGAATTTTCAAATCAAATGCAAAAGGATTTTGAAATGTCCATGCTAGGATAACCTACATTTTTTCTTGGTCTACAGGTTGCACAATCCAAAGAAGGGATATTCATATCCTAGACCAAGTATGCAAAGGAGATGCTCAAAAAAATTGCTATGGAGGATACCAGACTAGTTAGAACTCCCATGATAACTAGATGTAAATTGAGAAAAGGTTATGAATCTCTTAAGTGAATCATATAATTTATAAGTCTATGATTGGTAGTTTTTTATATCTCACTGCATCAAGATCATACATCATGTAGGTTGTATGTATGGTTTCTATATTCTAGGCTACACCAAAACAAACACATCTAAATGTAGTAAAGAGAATATTCAGATATATAAAAATCATAGCAGACTATGGATTATGGTATCCTTCAAGTGATGATTTCACTTTGAAAACATACACAGATGTTGATTGGGTAAGAAGCACCAATGACAGAAGAAGTAATAGTGGTGGTGTATTCGTCCTTAGTAAAAGACTTGTTTTATGGCTGAGTGAAAAATAAGAGTCAATTACACTATGTACAATAGAAGTAGAATATGTTGCAATAGTGGCATGTTGCACTCTAGTGTTTTGAATAAATCAGTCACTAAAATATATTGAAGTGGAGTTCAAGGGACCAATTCCCATTCTATGTAACAATTCAAGTGCTATAAATATATCCAATAATCTGGTGATGCACTCTAAAATAAAGCATATATCAATAAAGTATTACTTTCTAAGAGATAAGTTTGGTGATCAAGAGGTCACAATGGAATATGTTCCAACAAAAATTTAAATTACAAAAATATTCACGAAACCTTTGCCTAAGGACCAATTTGAAAATTTGAGATAGTAGTTTGGAGTGGTAGCTCCTACACCACATCACTAGTTTTTAGTGATCAGACATGTCTCCAGGGGGATTATAAAAGGGACATCACTAACTCATGGAAGAAAATGAGTTTAAGAAATTGTTTCATGGTCTAAATGGGGAGTTTTTCCTAAATTATTATTATGTTACAGGTTCAAGGATCAAAACAATGTCATACCTAAAGCAGTGCACTTTAGATGGAGGTACTTGACTTTGTGGTAGAGATACTTTGTCATTAATGTCAAAGGGGCAGAAAATAGCAAGATGCAAGTGAGAAATAGAGATTGTGCTACTTTTTAGAGGATTTTTTTCCATCAATGACAAAGGGGGAGATTTTTGGACATATTCATTGATGTATGAAGGTTTGTCATTGATGTCAAATGAAGAATATACTTTCAAGAATTAATGACAAAGGTGTTGAGTTGAGAAAAATTATTGTAGAGATCCATGGAGTTGTGTGTGTACCTTGAATTACTATGAAAATACAAGAATAATCATTTGAATGTCTTGGCTAGCATGGTTATGTTGATAGATATGGCTAAGTACACAAGTGGATGTTAACAACATTTGCACATATCTCTTTGTGGTCTATGTTCTAAGTCATAAGGATGAGTAGAGAAAACTCTACAAAATCATAAGGTTGTTCCTCAGCTAAAAGTCTACTATGTTTCCATACTTAGTTGATTTAAAACCTTTGCATTTGTCCAGGGAATTCTTTTGGAAAAATGGTTTAGACTGTGTCGAACAAAATGTCTGCAACAAAGTTTTCAAAGGAAATGAGTACAATCTAGAATTCTCTTGAGAAAAGTGGTTTGGAAAATTCTTTCAAAAAATGGCTAAGTCTTTGTCAAAAAAATTATCCCAAATAAAAATTTTGAATGGATCTTTTCAAAAATGCTGAAGGGTAAGTGAACTATTCAAAGTTCCTAAAGGATACTTTGCCAAAGTTCCAAACGGAATGTGATCCAAACAAAAATATTTAAGGGCAATTTACCAAATTTTTGAAGTGAATGTGACCCATTTTTTTTTTAAAGGTACTTTGCAAAAGATCCTAAAGGTACATTCTATTTTCCATTTGACTTGTTACAGCCAGGAACTAGTTGCTTATGTTATAACTTAAGCCTTCCTTGTCATAAATAAATTAGCCCTTTGATATAACTATTAGCATCTACAAAATAGAATAAGACTTTCTATTTTCCTAAGTCTATGACTTAAGAAATTATCTAAGCTTGTTGGAAGATCAATAGTTCATAATGCATCGCATGTAAATGATCCAATGAAGTAAAGCAAAGTCAAATTGTAAAAGAGCCCTCTGAGTGAACATGCAAGTTACAAGTGTCACATTCATGCTAGTTGAAGATCAATGATTCATGCTTGAACAAAGAAAATTACCCAATAAAGCAAATCATAGTCCACATGTCAAAGGACCCTCTAAGTGAATGTGTAGATGACAAGTGTCAAAAGCTCACAAGTTTTATAGAAGAATCTAATGGTGCATGGATGATTATGTAATTCATATCCAATAGGTGATATGATCTAAGATCATTAAGCTACTTGACAGCTAAATAACATGCATCTTCAAAGATCTAATGATGTGCAAAATCTAGGACAAAGTAGATCCAATAAAGTATATAGATCCAAGGCATAAAGGTGCTCAAAGGTTAATGACTCAGTGACATAGTTAAAGGTCGAGCATGTCTAGCATGATCTAATAGAGTGAAAGGTCTCGTTAATGTCATGGTAAATGAGATGAAGTTAAACATGCCAAAGGTTAATGACTAACTTAGTTAAGGATCATGCATCTATTAAGATTAGATGATACATGAGAGCTTGGATAGGAAATATCTAATGGAGCGTAAGGACCTAGATGGAATAAATTAATCACTATTTAGAGACACAAAGGTTAGTTAAGGATCGATCATCTTCGAGGACATTGATGGAGTGAAAATGATCCAAAGACACAAGAGGTAGAAAGATGATGCAAAAATATCATTATTTAACCAATGTCTTAAGTAAAGACTGTGCATCTATGGATATCTAATGGCACACCTTTTTTAGAGTCTTGAGATTGAGGGACACATATTAAAGATGACCAAAGGTAAAGTTAGAAAGCATTCAAAAATTTGATGAAGTGAGTTAGTTTCAAGGATGACACAAAAGAGGAGATCAATGGATAGCATTTAAAGTTTTAAATGCAAATGGATAGTCATAAGAATCTAGAATTAAGGTTGGAGGAAATAATTAGTCGATCTTTTGAAAATTTGTGAAATAAAATGGCTAGTCACAGAATCATTTCAATCTTGAAAATGTTGTAATTGAAGTGACACAGGAAGAATTCCAAGAGGCTTATAGAAAGGAAGACAAACAATCATTTACATGGAATGAGAAAAGTCAAGTCACAAGTGTAGAGTGTATAATGTTACGAGACTCATCTAAGCATCGATTGATGATATGGTCAAATATGAGAGAGATATATTATGTCAAATAGAAAAAATGAGACACAGAGAAAGAGTTATGTAGAGTGTTAATTAGACATATTCAAACATAGAAAAAGGGTTTGAAAGGGTATTAGGCAGTGTGTTGAATAGAAGAATCTAGACACAGAAAGAGAGACTGTGAAGAAGAATGCACATACAAATATTATACAGAGCATGAGTGGTTACAAACCAGACTCGAAATAAGGAATAAACTGAGATTCTATTTTAAATCTATTTTTCATCAGTTGGAGTTGTAGCTTCATATAACTATTTGGTTGGTGCCATCAGTGAGGCTAAGTTGGTGTTTAGTTAGGGGATTGGTGTCTCCTTAAGGTTGTAGCCCATATATATATGATCAGTGAGGTCATTATGAGTTAGTGTTCATAATAGGGGATCAATGTCTCCTTAGGATTGGTGTTATGGAATGCAGCCAGTGAGGTTCAGTCAATGTAACAAATTTTTGTGAGGCTCGAATAGAACAATAGCTTCTAGCAGTATTCTCATCATGGTTTTTCCCTTTAGGTTTCCACGTATAAATCTAATGTTATGAGATTTGATTTTGTGCATGTGAATCTTTCTTTTGTTCTTTAAGTTTGAATTTGTTTAAGATTCATTTTAAAAGTTTTAAGGAATTGGTTTTGAGATCTATTGATTCACCCCCCTCTCAGTAGATAAGTGTGTTCAACAATTACCTTATCCCATTACAATATGTTTCTAATGAACACCTTTGACTCTTTATTTTCTCTTCCTTCAAAGACATGTGAGGCGTCTACCTTTGCACTTACACCCAAAAATAAGTACACTTTCACCCACTACAATGCCTCCTCTAGGGACTATTGTGAACTTTCCTTAAATTTTTGATAAATTCCAATACATATTATTGTTACTACCATTTTATTATTTTCTTTTATAATACCTTTTTTTAGTATGTTGTTATCGTCAGTTTATTTTCTTTTTCTTTTTATTTATTTTTTGGCATTACTATAGACATGGTTACTAATAATTACTAGAATAAATATCTTAAATATATTTATTTAAAAGTTTTTTTCTTAAATTATTTTAATGTGATTGTTAGTATTTTTTAGTATAAATATTTTAAATATATTTACTTAAAAAATGTTAAGAGATATTAATTGTAAGATTTTTATATTGGATTTTTTATATATAGAAAATATTTATAATTTTATTACTTTTTTTGCATTTTTTTATTGGTGATAAATCATGTCAATTTAACTATGTATATGTGTCAAACTTAAAATAATCCTTCACAAAAAAAGGAGGGCTCCAAACTCCACTATAGAATAAAGATATTGGGATTTTTCAATTAAATTTTTGAGAAAAAAAGAATATATTTTAATGACATTCAAATGATCGTCAAATTTAAGGTTAGAATTAAAAGTTAACACACTCACTATATTATAACCTACTATTACTACGGGATGCCATTGTACAATCCCTATTTACCTAATAAATAATAATATTTTTTTATTACAAATTTTAGTGGAAACAAATTATCATATTGATTAATTAAAAATATAAAGATAAAAGAATGCAATAGTCAATTGGTCTTTACGGCTGAAATTAAATGACAACTTATAAAATCATAGTTTAAAAATAAGAGATTCAAAGTATATAGTTAATAGCTAACATTAAATATCAAGCACAAGCAACTATATTAGATGAAGGACTTGGTAGATCAACCTTGTGATGGATGATAGATTAAGAAGAGGTCTCCACTGACAAAAGATTCGATGTCACCCAACTATCCTAAACCTAATCTTGCACATCCAAAAGCAAAAGCACTCCCCACCTAAATGATGGGGTAATGAACAACCTAACATCCATAACATCATGAACAGGGGAGGTCCAACATGATGACCCAACTACATATTTATCATGCAGATGAGGGCTCTAATCTCTCTACTAAAAAATAGAATGAAGAAATGACTGTCCAAAAATGAAAATTATTTCTTATAATTATAAGCCACCACCCTTTTTCCAATTGTTATATAAATTTTTTTTTAATTCCATAAATAGACAACTAAATAGGATGTGAAACTCTAAATATAAAACAATAAATGTTAGTGCCGACATAAAATTGAGGCTAACTATCTAGCCTAAATTTCAATGATATCAAAGGTAAAAGTTAATCAAAGTGTATAAAATCACATGAGATTATTCATTTCTGCCTATATTCAAATCGCAATTTGACCGAAGAAAATATCTTGTCTGCTATTCCACAGACAATTTAAAACAAGGAAACATGGAGAGAGCATTGGCTTCGTGGATGGAGGGGAACCAGGAAAGACTCAAAGCTGCGTCGTTGGAGGTAGCGCTTATCGAGTAGCAGGATGTGGAGCTTAAACTGTCGGGGGGCTCCAAGTTCCAGCTTATAGTGCCCTCTAAGCTTATGACGATGGGTCTGGACAATGCTGATGATTTCTTCATGGCTTTTAGTCTAGGAAAACCTGAAGAAAATAGCAATAAATTTGAAGAGAGTAAAGTTCCTAAATGAAAAGCTTCTTAACGTCCAACCTGAGCTAGGCCTCAGAGCGCTGGAAATGGTTATGGATCACATTGTCAACACGTTTGCTATGGAACAGCGAAAATTTAAGGAGCTTGATAAAAAAGTAGAGAGACAGTTTTGTTGTTGCAGTCTTCTGGATTTGAATTGGCTTGTCTATATTTACTTGGAACTTATTCCTTTTGTTATCCATTTGATTCATTTTGTTTTCCATCTCAGACATTTTACTTTTTAAATCCTCAACTATTTCAGTTAAAGCCCCTATTTCCTTGTTCAAAGTCAGATTTTCATGGTAATCTTTCCCAAAACTTGTAGATTCAGTTGATTGATTTGGTTTTGAGGTCCTCAGTTTCCTTCAACACAAGTTTCAAGGTTATCTTATGGATGTTAACCTTCCTTTCCAAATATCTAATTTTAGTGAGGGTTGTATTGTTCTTAGTGTTCTTTCTTTTACTATTTCTCTTATCAGGATCTTTAATTTGGCTTAGTTCTAGGTTCCCCAAAAAATTATCAAACAACTTATCCCTTGGAGGAAATGCATTGATAGATGAAGGAACACAAGGATCTTGGACGAAAAAAACACCCAATTGGTCATCCAAATATAAAGGTTCCTGAATTGAGGCCTCAGAAATATTTTTGGACAGTTTTCTTTTCAAGGTCCTTTTTATAGCAATAATGTCTATAGGAGGTATAATAATGGAGATAAGTATCATAGATTTAGGTTTAATAGTAGGGTTTCTAACAACACCTACAACAAGATTAATAGATCCTTCTAGATAGTTATTTTCAATGAGATTGATTTATGGGTTGGGAAGAGAGCTGTAGACTTGGGCTTTGCATGGTGGAATAGAAGACAGATAAAAACTTGATGGAGAGGGAGTAGATACTTTTTGTGTTGAATATCTGAAACAAAGTTCTCCATAAACATAAACACATGGAATGGATTGTTTAATTTATTAATGTCTAAAGTGATTTAAAAAGATAAAATGATAAGATAAAAAAACTTTGTATCTTGCTAATGTGACATGCCTCATTACTTGGTGAAGGATCTCATTCCATGGTTTTGGGATAGAATCTCTGAGATGCCCCCTTGAAATTCAATCAAATTTTCATTTCTAGCCAAAAAAGCCACAACTTATTATTTTTTCTCCTTTTTTTGCTTATAGTATTGGATGCATTCCATGTTCAAGCTAGTGAATTGAACAATGCTCTACTTCGATACCTCAAAGGAAATTCCTGACTATGACCTTGCAGATGTTCCATGACTTTGAAAACTAATCCATAAACTGTGATCCTAATTATACATTTCGTTAAAGCCCCATGTTCGAGACCTCCAAATAATGATCTTTTTTCTTATTGTTTTAGGTGCCATGAGTTCCACTCTACATCTACATCCTCCCATGATTTGAGAAATGCAAAATCTTCCAAACCTCTTGTTAACCTCATTACTCTTGTTAACCCTTGTTTTAACAGATGAAGAAGATATAATTGGAAACTTCCCTTCACTTATTTCATCATCATTAA
>JARHVA010002115.1:2572500-2632500 GCA_037957365.1 Torreya grandis
TTTTGGGCTAAATTTATGTAC
Source organism: Torreya grandis (assembly GCA_037957365.1). NCBI lineage: Eukaryota > Viridiplantae > Streptophyta > Pinopsida > Cupressales > Taxaceae > Torreya > Torreya grandis. The sequence continues at coordinate 2,572,522 of JARHVA010002115.1, forward strand.
TACATCATCCATACAAAACACTAAGGTAATGACTTATAAAATAATTGATCTCATGATTTCTAGAATAGAACCTATAACGACCAACATTACCTCAAAATAACTAAGAATTAGAATTAGACGACACTATAAAATGATGGATGGATAAAATATTTATATCATTTGAAAAATGAGTGTAATCCCACTAGAGATTACATTGTATCACTTTGTGTGATGCTACAAATCCTCTTGCATCCTTATCAAAGAGTTCCTAGTCAAACTATGTCTCTTCTCTAAAGCCTCATATATTACTTCCAAATTTCAAATATACCTCTAGACTATGTCTCCATTTTTGATAATAATAATAACTTATTTAGGTGGAATATGGTATTTAATATAAAAAAATCAATGGGCATTTGGTTGGATTTATTCCTGGCTAGAAGACTAGTCAGATAGACTCGATAGGTGGTGTGTGAGCAAACTGAGATTTCTATAAACTCTAGATGAAATGTGTGGTTGAACTTGAGAAGTATCTGCACAATATCTTTATCATATAAGTCATTGAATTAGACCATATTCTATCATCCCTTGGTCAAATATTTTACCCACTTAACCAATCTACAGGTAAATAAATGTAAGATCTCAATGACACAACTGCAAAATAGGAAGCTTTATTAACCTCATTATTCATCAAATGGTAACACATCAAGATAAATAATTTTTTTGTTTTTAGTTATGTAGGAATTTTTTTCCAATTTATGTCAGTATAGATTGGCTATAATTATTTTTCATTTGATCCTAATCTATAATTACAGGGACTTTTTGGTGTGTTTGTGTTTGATATAAATAATATGAGATGGCTTATGATTTAGGAGGAAAATAATATCATTGTGTTTATATTACAGACTAAATTGGTCATGATCTGTTATAGAGACTTTATGGGGAGGAAATGTAGCATAATACTCAATTTTTTGTGGAATAATTTACACTTAATCTTATCATGGATGAGAATAGTGAGCCTTGTATTAACATTTATAGGTTTTAGTTTACCTTTTCTATCAAGTAGTATCTCTTATTTTGATTAAGAACTATACAGAAAAAATATTTACAAGATTAGTACTCTTAAGATCCTTTATAGGATTAATTTAATTTAATTTTATCACCACCCTTATAACATTTCATATATTATTTTCAATAATTTTTATCTATGATTGTTGACATGATAAAGTGTCTTGATGGTTATTGCATTTTTTTACTAAAAGTAATTTTAATTGTACAATGCCAACCCTTTTTTTTTATAGTACTCATATATTTTCATTCTAGTTATTTTTTGGGATAAACATAGAACTGCACCTCTTTATCCCATTATGATCAATTGCTTCCTAATCTAACATGCCTCTCTCTATTATGGTCTAAAAATAATAAATTATATGAATTATATATCACTCATATTTACATTATAATATCTATTGGAAGTTATATCACAATCTTATGTTTAATGTGAATGATTCCAAGGATGAGGGTCATATAGGCTGGCTAGATAAGTGCATGGAGTTGTGGGAAAATTTTGTTAGAATTTTTTATTAACGCATACGTGTTATTGCATAACATGTATGCATATTATATATAGTGCATATAGGTTATTAAAATTTAGGATTGGTGACTACCAATCCATAATGTATACAAAATTTTAACACTATTATAAATGTGTATGCATTTCTTATAGTGTTGAAATCATGTACATGTTTATTATAGTAATTAAATTACATACACGCTATATTTATTAGATAGAAAAATAAAATGTGACCAAATCCCCAACTAATTTCACTTTACTTTCCCTTGGTGTCTCATCTCTATCTATGATGCGTACATTTTTCTTCCACAAGGATAAAACAAATTATCATTTCCGATTGCCTTGATAAATTGATAGTTCCACCATAGAGGGGAGGTAACCAATAAAAATTCAAACCCATTAACACTAATTTTAAAAATTATTTTTTAGTCACATTATTTTATTACTAAAACTATTATTTTGAACAACCCATTCAAGTGTAAGACAAAATCTTCCTATCCCTCCTATCCCTCATAACCCCTCCTATCCCTCATAACCCTCCTTTAATTCCACAAGACCTCAAAGGTAGTAAGGAATATTTGGATACATACATAGTCAATAAAAAATACAAATTAAAGATACAATCAGGAGAATGACGGAACCCAATTCTACCAGCACCCACTTAACATATTTGGGTAATACCCTAGAATAAGTACTGGGATAAGATGACTCGATAATGAGTTAAATTGGTATATGGGATTCATATGGGAATAAATGTAGAGTTTAATATGCTAAAATATTATCAACATGTGACGTGAAGGAATTTAAAAAAAAAATCAAAATCAAAATTTTGCCTTATTCATTGAGGCATAAATTAATGCACCTTTTCCATTATCAACAAAATGGTTCCCCATCCATTGATGCTAGCATAATTTGATAAGAAGAAATTTTTAGGATTTATGGTAGGTGGTGTTTAATTTTGCACATTGTAACAACCATGAGGTTATATTGTATTTTCAAAATCTATTATGATTTTGTCATATAAATGATTCCCTATTATTTTGACTACTAAAAGTTATAGGGTTGTGAGAAAGGCTATGTTCAAGATAGAATAGATGCATGTACATGCCTAGTTAGGATGCAAGCATCGCTACCCAAAATCCACATCATCCTAATATCCCTTCTATAGTGAAGAAGGCCACTGATATTGACACTTTTAATGTGTTTGGTACATTTAATGACACACTCATTCAAAATATGAGTAATATTTCAAATATTAATGATGGAGAGGGTGGACGTGGGGATAATCCACCTAGTGTTCCTTCCTAACCACACCTTTGAATATATTATGGTGATATATGGAATGGACCTTCAGATGATGATGGTGGTGATTCCAAGGGCCTAGATGGTATAGTTTCAAGTGATGAGATTTTTACATGGACATTTAATGTGTATATGTTGACTACATATATACAGGTATCTTATATATTTGGCATGTTAAATTCCATTTATATTTATATTTAAAAGTTAACAGTTAATTTGCATATAAATTCAATAATATACACATAATTATTTGTCTTAGGAAGAGACGGTACCATAATTTTCACAGCTATTTTATGGGTCATCTACTACTACATTTGTTGATGTTAATTAGTCTATGTTTACATTTATGGAGGTAATTTTTAATTAAAATTATACTTCATTTACATGTATGTGTGTGTGTGTGTCTATATATATATATATATATATATATATATATATATATATATATATATATATATATATATATATATATATATATATATATATATATATGCTCAACTAAATAATCATATATCTTTTCTCCATTTGATGGACATAGTGTTCTCCATATTTGGAGGATGAAATAGACACATACATTATTGTTACAATATCATATATGTAAAAACTCATTAGGGTAAGTTAAATTTTACTTTTGAATTGTAAATATATATTTGTTTTAATAATTTCACTCTATACTTGAGAAATTATAGCTTACAGGAATATATTGTGTAAGTAGGGTTTTTTGATGACATATGATAATCCCATTTAAAGTTTTACCAAAATACCTTCTCATGTTTCTCCCCTTTTGACACTCACGCATGCACCTTGACCTATTACTGGCCTTGCTAAGAATCAAGGACAAATTGAGCATGGCCACAAGATCATAGTAAGTGCATGCTTAAAATAAATTTGTATTAGTTTAATATTAATTTATTAACATAATTGCATGTCTAGTAGGTAAATTTTATAATAATATTCATATATGAATAGGTCTAGATATAAGCGAGTTATGAGTGTAGAATGACTTGTAGTCAGATCCTAGAGGAATCTATGCATGTGAGGGATCTCCATCTAATCGATTGGCATCTTAGGGAGAGTCTTATTCGAGGAAGGAGAAGAGAGGGATGTTTTTTTATGAGTAGGATGTCTTAGATGATGTACTATTTTTGTATGTCTATATGGATATGTATGCATTTTTTTGCATTGTATGCATATATGGAATTTGGTTGACATTTTATTATGTTATTAGATGATGTAAATTTTTGTATACCTAAATGGAGATATACACTTTTTTGGCATTTTATTCCTCTATTACATTCATAAAACATTCTAATATGTTTTTATTTTGTATGCCTTTATGGATTTTTTGATTACACACACATGTGCACACATGCATGCACACACACATGCACAAACACACACACACACACACACACACACACACACACACACACACACACACACACACACACACACACACACACACACACACACACACACACACACACACACACACACACACACACACACACACACACACACACACACACATGTTCACATTTTTTTGTTATCATATTTAAGGTACAAATTGGCTCAGATTATTATTTAAAAACTAAATTTGATGGTTGTATGGCCATAATTTAATATGAACATCTTAAGTATGTCCCTCATGCAATTATTAAAACCAAATTCTAATCCTTCAATATATGCTATCATTAATACTATAAGGGATAAAATAGTATAATGTTTGATATAGAGTAATATATTATTCTAAAATGCCTCTCAAGATTAGGCTACACCATTTGATGTTTTTATTTGTGATCACTTATTTTAATGGGTTACTAATATTGGCTACATAGGGATAGTATTATCATCCTTATTAGTTTTTTAATGACATTTCACTATTCTATTTATGGATACCCTTGCTAAACTGGCTTGATATCATTTTCATCTTATTGTTCACATTTTTTAATCATTAAAATTATTAATATAATTAAGTCTTTGTAATATTTTGGTACTTATATATATATATTTTACATCAAAAACATTGTTCTCTCCCTATCCACTACACTCAACTTGGCCATTTATTCTCTTGTCATTATATACTAGCATGATAATGTTAAAAATGATACAACATATTTGATGAAATGTGATACTCTATCTTATGCTTCCCAAATATATTGGATAGTTATTCCATATTCACTCTTGAAGAACAAAATTCCTCACTGCCATATCATGCAAATGCGGTTAACTCCATTATTTATTATTTCAATAGATGGAAGACAACAAATAAATTTGAGGTTATTATTAAATATACATGTCAATAAACATCTTATATTTCCATGTATTTTATATATGATGCCAAGAATGGCTTCTTACCTTTACCGGATTGCAATGGTAATGGGGACTCCTCTATGGGTTGTTTGTCCTTGATGTCTTCTTCTTTGGTAACTATTATTCTTCATTAATTATCTATTGAATTTTAGGTGCTATAAAAACTCCTTAATTACTAATTTTAGACACATATTCCTTCTTATAATGCCCTTTACAAATATTTAGGTGATGCTGTGAATGAAAATTCCAACATTTTGCATGTCAATACCCATGCATGTTGTAATGAGTGCAATAAATCTTGATCATGTCCTTTCACAACATTTCCTTATTCTTTACCTTAATATCACACTAATTTATAAATTGGTATTCACAAATTTCATCCTTATTTCTTGTTACACCTTGATCTCTTCTTTGGCTTCAAGACTGTTGTAAACAATTTTTCCTTCTTTTGAAATACTTTGGATTGGTAGTGATAGATTTATTATTTAAACACATGGAAAAATAATGGTTATTCATTAAACAAAATTAAAATGGGTAGGTATTACAAAATTAATTTTCTATATGGACTTTCCTTATACAATTGAAGCAAATAATGGAATTCTCATCTCTTGCATACCTTAATGGAATAACTTTATACATTTTACTTGTCTATGTTTAACGAAGTGGTTATGTTATAGCTCATCACTTGGGGTTTTCTCTAATTAGATATGATTTACATTATTGATTTATACTTCTACCTTTATTTAAAGGTTGTCCTCTTCTTGGAGTCAAATTACATTCACCCATGTAATCATGAAGTGATGTTGTGTTGTCTCCTTTTTCATAGAGTTTCTTCACTTATCTTATAGACTCTTATTTTGCCCTTTTAAGTAACATAATTATTCCTTGATATTCATTACAAACATGTCCATTATTTAGATATTTCAACTATTCATTAGATTTGATAAAAATAATTATCATTTTACTATATAATTATATATTTTTTAGTTAGTGACTTAGGATGTTTATCATTGAAATTTTTCCATGATTCAACCACTTTGGAGAATTATAAATAACAAAACTCAATATTGTATTTTGATCCCTTTCCAAAACCTTTATGAGATTTCTCATTTTTGCCTATTCTTGTCAAGCCATGTTCCATCATAACCAATATTTATTAACAACTTAGAGCCAATTCCATCTATCTTGTTTTGAAAACTACCAAAGTACTCATTAAAATGGTACAAACCTTACCAAACATACCCCAGTCATGGTCTATGCATCCTTTGTAGAGGTTGGTATATTTTGTATGGTAAAATCTAGTAAAATATTTAAAAAAAAATGTAGTTAAATATAAGTATCTTAATAATAAATGAAAACTCAAAATTTTAGTGCCAATTGTGTCACTAGAGCTAGGATAAAAAAGAATAAATGGCATTTAGAATTATTATGCTATTCATAGATCATCCATTAGAGTAGTAAAATCTTATAAATAATCAAGTAACACTAAGGATAATAAAAGGTTGTAGTTAAATCATTTTAAGGTTTCCACTTTCCATTAGAAAATCATATAAGAAAATTTATAAGAAAATAATATTATAATCTAAGGATATCTATCATCCTACAATTATACATTAGATACTATTGATGCTTCACTATAGCCATCTGATGAATGTGATCTCTCAAGATTTTTAATGTTATGAACCTATACAATCATATAACTAAAATATTAAATATATTGATATATAAATACATTTTTTTTTTGTGAGAAGTAATAACTCCTCAATCACTTGCCACTTTGAGGGGGATACCTCCTTATCAGAGTATTTGAATCCAATTGATATATTTTAGTTGGATTCATTATAATGTCATATGCCCATTTATTTATATAAGTTATAACCCACCCAACTCCTCAGTCATATACATGTGGTACTAAACTATTATTCCTTATTATTTATTCTAGAACTATTCTACCCATAATATACACTGTATTCTTCTACCTAGGTATATTACATTTCATCCCCATTGACATGTTTCATACTTAAAACATGCATTGAATTATATATCAAAAATACATAGAAGATTAGATGCAGGCCCCGCCATGTATTATTTTCTTCTTTCACTTCTTCCTCTTGTGCTTGGAGATGTGCAAGTACAATGTGAAATCAAGTACTATAACATTAGGGTGAAGTGCACAGAGACCTATGGATGTATAACCTAAACTTGAAACATGTCACTCATGAGGTTAGTGTTTAGCACTAAAAGTTGAATTGTGATGATCATCACCTCAAAGAAATAATAAGGGTTCTCAAAATGGGTTTTTGGGTTAACCAATAGAGGATACATGCCATCCCCATTAGTATTATTATTAACACACATTGGTTTTAGAGTGCGTACCATAGCCAATATCTGTATTATGATTGTTTTAGGTGAAGATGAGGGATTGAAATCTTTAATTTCTAGCTTAGATAGTTCTATTACCATCTTGGGCTCTTTGAGTACTATAGTTTCTTGCTCAGTCACTTTTGTGGCTTGTTTGGATGAATCTGGTGTTGGTTTGGCTTGGTAGTTATCTGGTGATGACATTTACAAGTGATGTGATATTTTAAAATCATATCTAATCCCATGGATTCCATCATGATTTGATGTTTCCACATGTTTACCTCTACTCGAATCCCTTCTTTAAGTATGATGATGAAGGATCTTCCATAAAAATCATCAGATAGTGGATCAACTGGATTAATGATCTTGTTAAACTCTATTTTATATTCTCTAACTATTCTTGTTTGATGAAGTTGAGTAATGTTCTTGATGAGATTACCTTTAGATAAAATTAAAACATCCATGATTACGATTCAGTGGACATCATTTTCAAATCAAAATACATCCTAGCACTTTTTTATAACACAAAATATAAATTAGTAAAATTCTTATAATGTTTATAATAATTAACAAAATTAAAAATTAAAAATTATTATAGAAATACAAATTAGAGATGCAAAAAATCTAGAAACATTTTCATGTGATTATTTAATATTGAGATAAGCATGTAGAAGAAAATTCCTTTTTTAATAGAAGTCACTAAAACTATTATAAAATTATGATTTAATAACTAAATTACAAAATTTAAAATGTTCTAGAAATTTGAAGATAAGGTACACAAAACCCATAAATTGTTTGGCAAGATTATATATTGTTGGAGAGATACATGTAGAAGAATGGTTGTGTTTTTTAAGGACAAAAAATATAAATATGAACTTGAAACTATAAATAAATGACAAATCCAATTGGATTCACAAAACAACAAAAACTTTCACTTTTATAATTATAATCTCCAACTCAATAAAAGAAAACATATCTCTCAATCTAAAAAAATAAAACCACTCATAATCTACTTTACTACTACATCAAAATACCTATGAACATATTAGAAAACCATCCCTAAAAATTTGTAATTGTACGATCCACAATAATGAAATACAAAAACTATGAAATCAAATATCCTCTTCTAAAATAATAAATAAACATAATGTCTATCCACTTTCTGATTACCAAGATCTCATTAAGTCAAGGTGAGAGCATATGGTGAACTAAACTATAAACTCTTAATTGCACAATGACGTAGAGGTAAAGGGGAGAATTTTACAAAACATCATTATTGGCTCTGTTCTTGTCAATAGAATTCATTTACATGTTATTATTATCTTTATTATCTTTATACCAAACTAGTTTCACTCTCTTTGCTCACTATCTATGTTAGTCTCCTTGAGTGGATTCTATTTCTTATAAATTTAGAGGTACTTCTTGATGGAATTATACCTTTCACATGACACCCAAATTTAGTATCTTACCTCATCACATTCGTTTTATTCATGACTTCCTCTCACACCTTCACTACCTTTTCACTAGGTAAGTTTCTTAGGTCTCAAGGACCAAAACATGGTATAGGACTCAAGGAGTCAATATCTTTGCATGGATAGTCTAAGCTGATAAAATCAAACATATCTAAACCCTTTTCAATTTAAAAAACAAATTCCAACATTCTATTTCACATACAAGGCCCATCTTGGTCTCCTAAGGCTTGTAACTTTATTTTGGACACATCTTGGTTTGATAAATCCATCAACTCCTCTAAATATCTAAGGAAATTTCTATCCACCTTATATCTTATTTGATGTTTTTTTCAATTTTCATAAACTAACTCCACATTTAGCACACATTTCCTTTGTAAATGTTCTCCAAACTAGGCCTAATTAGCCCTTGCACACACTCCAACCCTAGAAACTATAATTTATGGTATCCAATAAAACTAAAACATATTTTTATTATCTTAACATCAAATTTAGTAGGATTACAAATTTTAAGAATTTTTTAAGGGTTAAAACTCCCTCAAACCTCAAAACCCTAGTCTAGGGTTTTCTGATCCTTGTTATGACTTGAAAGCACAAATAATTGGATTGATAATGTTTCAAAGACTTAAATCACTCTTTTAAATTTGATTTCTATATGTATCAAGATTTATCACCTTTTCCAATCATTGTAAATCCTTCTTAAATCCACATTTCATGTTTTCTAATTGAAATTGTGTTTGACTGTGTAGGAAATGTTGTAACCTACAGGTTTGTGTTCCTTAGAAAACCATCTAACCCTCACCTAGGTTATGCTAAAGTTAATCCACCTTGATACACTCTCAAACTCACCTCATCAAATGTCCAATAACCATCTATTCATTTATATTACTTTTACTTATTCCCTGACTATGCAAATAGGGGTATGAGAGTAAAGGCTTGTGTTTACTTTAGTGAAATGATTTCTCATCCAAGCGATTCACGAAATTCTAAGGTTAATCATCCAATTTATATTCTCCTTGTTCAATATCAATACTCATTCAATAAAACTTTCATTCATAATTTCAAACCTTAACTTCATTCCTTAATACCCTACACATAGGGTTTGGATTGCACACACAAGATTTCATTATTGAAGGAGACTGTGAGTTCAAGTTTAAATCTCTAAATATGTTTCATTACAGGAAATATATTACAACCAATAATAATATTTTATACTTCTCTTTTCAAACATTAAAATGGTTTATAGATATGAAACACCAAATAAAAGCCTTACTCACCTTCTTACTAGATTAGTATGATATATGTGCAAAACTCACCAACAGAGGATGATCTTACTTTATTGATATCTTTATAATTTAAAAATTACATTATATTCATATCTAATTATGAGGATAATAAATAAATAATCCCTGTGTCAAGGGAAACTTTCTTGTGTTATCTTTGAGTAATCTACTACCTTCCTCTTCTTTATTTGGAACTTGTAATCCTTATATTCACCCCGTACCAAACACATCAAAAACTTTTACATGAAGTTATTAATTACTTAATACAATACATGATCAATCATAAATAATGATAAAGCTTAGAGATAACAAAAAGCTCATAACAAATTCTTTTATTCATAGGGTTCATCTTCAAATTACATGAACATCCCATGAATGGGCTTTGATAACTTTTTCTTGAGAAGTTACACTTTTCTCTACATTGCTTCCCTATTTTACTTCTTGGAGCCTTTCCTCAAAACAAATAATAATGTGTGTCATATGCATCAGAAAAACTAATTTAAAAATAAATATAATCAATTTAGGCATTATATATGATCGACCAAATCTCAAGTATAATGATAATGTGATAGAAATGATAGAGGCATAAATATAAATAGTCATAACTTAACATCTTGTAGATAGAATAAATCAATACTCATGTATAAACATAGTGTAATAAACTTATGGAAACTAAAGGGAAGGAAGACAAATAAATGTTAGTCATAAACCAATAAAAATAAACAAACCTAACTAACAAAATAAGAACCTAAGGAAAAAAATTATACAAAGGCAAATGTTATTCATCAAGAAAATTTTAAAAATTGAATAAAGTTAACAAATAAACTAAGGTACAATCAATAAATAACCAAGCTAAAATAAAAACAAAAAACAATGGATTTTAAGAAATAGCAATAGACATCCTAAGTTAAGGTAGATAAATATAGAAACAAGAAAAAGCGTAATCAATAAATAATTAATTTAAAGCCAAATAAATAAATAAACTATTTAAAGGCACATAGGCAAAATAATGGTAATAAACTCATATAAGATGAATGAAATTTATAATAAAATATAGGAAATCAATGAAATACAACTACTTAATGAAAATATTCATGCATGTGTAATAGAAGTGTTATGCTTGTCAAATAGTTGCCCTTGGGTTATAAGTAATAATGAATAAGTAAGAGGTTAGGTAAAGGTGGATCCTTAGCTATAGGAAGTGATGATATAAAAATGTTTACCTCTAGGCTATAGGAAAAAATAACATAAGAATGATTAGGGGAAATAAAAGAATAGTTAAGTGATGGCTAAGATGACTTTAGATGCACTAGGCAAATGGATGTTGCCTACATAGTCCCATGGACACAAGTTACAACATGGACTTTAAGACAAATGAAGTTATCCTAGGATGTGGGAAAAGAAGAAAATTAATGAAAAGGAAATAATTTATTATAGAAAAAAAATAGGAATGGGCTCACAAAATGACAAGAATGTGAAATAAAAGAGGTTGTCACTCATGATTGTGAGAATATAATGCACAAGAATTCATGACATTATGAGATTGTAATTTAGGTTTAAACTGCACTAAAAGACAAAGGGAGAGTGTTCAAAAATGAAATTGGTTAATAATTCATAATTTTCACTACATTTGGGGCTTAGAACAAGAATAATGTCACAAAATGGAGAGAGCATAAATGACTCATAAAATGGTGAGAACATAAATGACTCATAAAATGGTGAGAGTGTAAATGACTCATAAAATGATGAGAGTGTAAATGACTCACAAAATGACAAAAGCATATTTTAGGTTGCTCGTAAAATGGTAAGCGTATAAAAGAATCATAAAATAGTGAGATCTATCTAAGGTTTCTTGCAAAACAAGGAGAGCATTGAAATAAGGGTGGTCAATCTGACCTAAGAAAATAATGATCTCTACCTACATAGTCCAAATACACCTTAAACCACTGTAATTTACCCTATAGTGAAGAATCTGACTAGGTAACAACAAGTTTGTAAATAGGCAAATGGCACAAGTAATGACATGGTAAGGTAAAGCTTTAAAAAAAAATAGAAAACATCCTATCATCAACCAAGTCAATACCTATATGTGAAGGTTTAACAGAATGATAAACATATGATTTCCCCAAGTAAGGATATATACAAGGGAATGACATGTGGAGATAAGATATCCTGGTATAATCTACATGCTTTATGTTAGGCCATTAGGGTGAAAAGTACAAGCTTGGCCTAAAAGTGTGAATCAATGGTGCCCTTAAGCAAGGATACTATAAAGGGAAGGACACACCAACAAAATAGTTAAAGGGTTTTGGAACCAATAATGAATTTACCCTCTTAGAGCATATTTGGGAAGGACACATCCCAATAATGTCTAAAATAATTCACTCAATGACTAAGTTAACCCAAAGTGGTTGGATGAAGGATTGTTGACTAAATTTAAGACATGACAAATGTTTTTAAATTTTGTGGCTTTATATCTCTCTAAGAAATTTTAAGCTATTTTCAAATGTTTAGGGTATTTTGGTTATTTTGAATGTTTTTAGGTATCTTAACTCATTAGATACTGATAAGATAAAAATGGTGATGGATCACAAAATAGCGATAGCATTGGATTAAGTTGCTCATAAAACAATGAGAGAATAGAAATATGGCATGAAATAACAAGGTAGGGTAAATGGAAAGGTATAAAATAATGGTAATGTAAGGCAAATGGAAAAGAAAGACATGAAATGATGGTAAGGAGAATGGTAAAGCATGATTATGTTGATCCTGCTAATGTGGATATTCATCTCTTGATTAACATATAATACAACCAGAATAGTCAATGATCTTGATCTCTATCCCACACCCACTCTGAATAATTGCTCTATTAAAAACCTCCAATTGATGTAAATTCTAATAATGTTGTTGTTTTGATCTTCATTGGTTGTTGATTTTGTTTCCTCCAAACCTCTAGATAATATGTCTTCATATCCTTAATGAATGAAAATGTATCTAGGATAGGTAAATAATGATAGGCATTGGATAAAAGGTCTTATTGGGAAATGGAATATAGGTCTATAATGGAATATATAATGGTGGGGTAAAAAATGAAGATAGATCTTTTTAGTCACACACAATGTTGTTGATTCTAGATTTTAAATAATATTTATTGTGGTAGGGCCACAGACTTTTTAATATGTTCTTTATAGGACCACTAGATGTTTCTATTGTTTGGGCCTGAGAGATGCTGTAATTTGATTATGCTTTGGATTAGCAATTTTACTAATGTAGAATTCAATAATTTATTCATAACGTAATGAAGAACTATTGTGCTCAATTATTGGTTCCTCAAAGAGGTTTTCACTAATAAATTTGTATTGATTGTCCCATAATGCCTCTGAGAGGGTTTCACTAAGGAATGTTGACTTTTGACTTTGATTATCTTCTATCACCTCAAATAAGGTTTCACTAGAAATGCTATGTTTGGACATTGATTGTCCCCTAACACCTCTAAAAAGTTTTTAGTAAAATATTGTTCCTACTAAACATGAATGTGGTCTCAGTAGCCTTGATTTTGTGCAATTGGTATGTTTTCATAGATGTAGTTCAATAATGTGTGATTCTGTCAATCCTAATTGACACTTACAGGAGGTGGAATGTTAATATAATGGATATGTTGATTGGTTTCAATGAAAATTGTAATGGTAAAAGGAAACATAATTCTCATAGAGGATACTAGGAGAACTTGTGCCGATGTTAAAGATAATGTCCTCAATAACCATTAAAGGATGATAACTATTTGCTAATTTTGACATTGATTTAGACTTAATGGATCTAAATCTGATGTTAAGATTGACATTGATTCTACTTTTGATGCTAAATTTGATATTGGTTCAAGAATATAATTAGATTCTAATGTTGATTTTTTTTGTGATGTATAATTAGTTTCAAAGATTTCCCATTGAATATTTGGTAATGGATGAGTAATGATCTATGAAAAAAGAATAGGCCATTGTTTAGAAATAGGCTCATCTAAGAGTGAATCAACAAAGACTAGATTTTCAAAGTGATCCCCCTAAAAGGTAAAGGAATGGTCAAAGGGTGATTCAAAAAAGATTGGTTTGTCAAAGTGAAATGCCTCAAAGGTAAGGGAATGGTCTAAAGGTGACTCAACAAATACTGGCTCTTCAAAGTAAGTGTCCACAAACGAAGGGAAATGGTTGAAAGATGATTTATCACATGTTAACTCATCACAAATAGGTGTTTCAACAAAAACATGAAGGATTGGTCAGCTATCTTGTCCTTGGCTTATTCTTGTTCACAAAATCTCATATTTGGACAAATGTTTTCTGTAATAAATGATGTCTCTTGGAGAGCTAAGGATTAAATTTGTTTTTTCTTAAGACTGGATTAAATGTTGGAAGTATTTATTATTTCTTAATAAGGTTATTCAATCATTATTGATGAAATTCATATGGGAATTTGACTCCAAATTTCAATGATTTTATAAGATATAAACCTCTATTCTAAATAAGCCATTTGTCAAAATGGATTTGAAAATGAGTTGGTGATGTGCTAACTAGCTTTGGTGGATGGGAGTTATAAGGTAATTATTACTGTGGTTGTGGCTCAAGAGTGATATCCTATTGTCAATCAAGGATTTAACTTTTTGTGCTAACTCACACATCAACTAAGTGAATGGATTTGAATCCCATGATGCTTAATATTTGTCTATTTGATACTAAGGAGGTTTGAGATCATTTTCACCAAAAGGTTGAGCATGTGGACACACAATTATGTTTGTTGTGACCAATTGATAAAATATGTCTCACAAGGCTTCTTTGGGTAAATTTTCCATTTGGAGCCATGATTGGTTTAAAAGTCTTGCTATATGAAGTTGGAATGGGCCCAAAGAGGTAAAACTTATCTTTGGTCTTGGTAATTGGTCCAAAGAGGATAGTTTTGGTCCTAGAAATTAGCATGACTCCAAATAAATTAAATTTGGTCTTTGTAATTGGGCCAAATAAGGGTGTTTTTGCATATGAAAATTAACATAAATTATTTTAGCAATTAGAAATTACCCCAAGGAGGGTATTCTTGACACTTGATATGAAACTAGCCCAAAGAAAGGTAAACTTGGTCTAAATTATAAATGGGTGAAAATAGGGAAAACTTGGTACTTTAAAATAAATTTGGCATGTAGGTTCAAAATAAACCTTAATTTCACATTGAAATGGCTTAACAATAGGCATATCGGTTCAAAACAAACCTTGTTTCAACATTGTTTGGCTTATAATTGGTACGTGGGTTCAAAAATAAACCCTGATTGGATTGGAATGTGGGTTAAAAACAAACCTAAATTTGGCATGGTTTGGAATGTAGATTCTAAAGGAGCCCTGATTCTGGCACGGTTGTGAAATTTGGTTTAAATACTTAATGTTTGGAAAATGTCTACATGAAATTGGCTTTGAACTTGGTCAATATTGACATGAAACTTAGCACATGTGAATCTGGGTTGGTTTGATAAAATGGTTTAAAGTGAAATTAACTTGTTTTAGGTTTGGCATGAAATTGGAATGGTCTAGGTCTAACGATCTTGATTTGAAATAAAAAGGCATACTTGGTCTAGTTTGGAAACAAGACAAAGTTTGGTCTCGGTCCAAAAGGGAACTTAGTCTAGACAAAGTTATTTAAACCAAAAAAAAAAATGATCAAAGTTACACAATCTAAACACAAAAGGTGAACAACTCAAGCGCTGGTTGTAGGCAACACTCTAGTGTAAACCAATCATCTTTAGATCTAAACTTTGAAAGACAGATTTTAAACATGGTTCTAAAGACTTGGATTTTTCAAATGAGCAATGGTTTAAACTAAAACTATCAATGTAACAATGCCTTTCATAAACAAAAGGCATGAATTGGTTTTTGAGTTTCTTTGGCCAAGGCAAATGGTTTGGGTAATTTTGGTAGCCTAACACTTATTTGTATAAATGGTGTATCTAACATGTGCTTATTTGACTTGTCTGATTTGGAAGTGTGATTTTATACTAAAAAAATACAAGTAAAACAAGAATTATAACCTAAGTCATGCTCCTACACTCAAATTGACATAAAGTGTGTATAGTATTTGCCAACTTTCCATTGATATACTAATTCTTGAAGTAATTAATTGTTAATATAATAAATAAAGAACATACATAAGTAGAGTTTTTAAATCCCTTTATCTCCTAAGAGCTGATACATGGCATGGAAATTAGATCACCAAAGCAACTCAACATTGGGAGGACAATCCACAATAAGTGGGGTCAATTAATCTACTTTTTTTTAGTTGGATTTTCAAGATGGTCTATAAGTGCCCAAAAATACTTGGGCACAATATTCATGGTAATTGGATTCAAATGGTCTATCTTGTTATGGAGGGGTCTTATCCATTTTAAAATGACTTCAACCATATAAAACTTAGTGAATTTTGATGTCCAAACCTCCACATGACCTGAGAATACATTAAGCTTGTTAGGCTAATTGCTCATCGACTATCTAATCCAATAGTGTGCCCAATTTATATCCCCCACTAGAGATTGGGGTTGGAATGATGATAGGAGATGAAACCCCAGGTCAATATCTTCCTAAATAACTCATGAGAAGGCAATGAACTCACACTCATAAGACAAAAATAAAAATAAAACTAGGTTGTTTCTAGGACATCCAAGTCCCTAGGAATAAGGAGAGAGAATACATAACTTTTCTTTAGGTTTTGACACAAAGAAACAAGAAAAAAAACGTATTTTTCATGACCTAAAGTTCTATAAAGGGGACAAGGGGAGAGCGTAGGTGCATAGTTTTACTAAAAATAATTAAAACTAAGTACTTTAGAAAAAAGATTAAAAAAAGTTGCTATTAAGAGCTCTTAGTCTAAATGTGAATGTTATTTATAGGCACCTATTTGAAACATGATTGAAATTTGGCCTTTGTTTGAAACTTTGAAATGAAAAAATGGGAATGTTATTTTGATAATGTTTTAAAAGCCCCAAAATATAATGTTAAATGGCCTTGTTAATGTGTTAAACTCCTCACTTAATTAATACTCTACAAGAAACATTATAGGATTTATTTGTGTTTGATTAAATAATTAAGACCACCTATAAATTAGATCAACACCGTGAAAATATGCTCTCTAGAATTATTTTAAAATTACACAATAAAAGGTAAATTGTGACATTATTTAGGGAAATAAAATATAGGAAAACAATATAAAACTCAAGAACCCACAGTGAATGATTTTGTAGTTTTAGAACATTTTTACTGCTGACTTTTCCAATTTCATAGTTTTATGTTTCTATTTCATAAGTAGGATTTAACAATTTAATGTTTCACTTAGATAATTTTTTAGCTTTCTATAAACCTAAAAAAAATAGACAAGATGATTTTATAACTATGTATGTTAATTTCACAACTGTTAGTCACAATTTCATAATTGTAGATCATAATTTCATTGTCAATTAAGTCAATTTCATAGTTTATAAAATTTCATAATTTCCTCCATAATTTTGTGATTATTATTATCAATTTCACAATTACCAAAGAAACCTACACAAAAAGCATAGAAATAAAGAAGTATAATTTTGTGATTATATGGAATGATTTCACATCTATTATTTTCAAATTTACAAATACATAAAAAAGACAAGCAAGTAACAAAAACTAAGAATGAATACATAGTTCATCCCAATGATTTCACAAATAAAAACTTCAAATTCATAAATACACAGCTTGAAGGGTCCAAACTAATAGTATTTATTAGAGTCTTCACAAATTCATACAAGATATAATAGAGTTAACATAGAAAATATCAAAATTATTTTAAACACACCATAATATTATTCCACACTCTAATAATTATTCATATGAGATATTACAAAGTTTATATAAGAAAGCAATTTCCTATAATTGGGGAGATATAATCTCCACCAATATCTCTCACAAATAAACTAACAAAACACTAACCCATTAATAGAGATACGGGTTTAAGTAAAATACATTATTTCTATAAAAAATATGTTTTACTAACCAACTAACTATATGTTATATATTGTTAATATATAAATATAACTAACTACTAACTTACTATATGGTAATTTCTATTAAGTAAATAGTAATTTAGCTAAAAATAAAAACAGAAATATGAGCACTAATGTTAGCTTATCCCTAACATTCTCCCCTTAGTAAGAACATGGGGAAGACATCATCGTATACTCCAACTCTAAAAAAACCCACATGATAGTTTTTCATTCGGATAACCACCAACCTACAAATAAAGGATGGTTTTACATATGGTTAACCAACAACCAAAAACATCTAGAAAGTTTTACAGGTTAACCCAAAATATATATTATGATAACACATTCTATTAGTACTCATCACAATTTTTACTTCAAGGAGAAATACATAAATGTATGCTCACTTATTTCAATACATGAACATGTATGTACTTTTGTTCTTATTTTGAAAACACACAACAAAAAATATGAAAAACCACACCACACAAAATTTGTCACCAAATCATTTTGGGCCCCATCATTGGTGACTGAATAGAGGCTCTAAAAACTTCGTTCCTCCATGTATCCTCCAACCTATAGTTGAAGAAGCTATTTACTTAGCAAAAATATTGATGAAGTGCAAATACATGTCACTTTAAATGGAATGGGGTCTCCCCCACAATACTAACTCATTCAACATTTCACTTAAGACATTGCATACAAGTGATAATATATCATTTATAAACAATTTTTTATATTTGACACTTTAACTTTTAATATTGACATACAATAGACTAAGAACTATTTACATGAACTGAACAACTCAACTATATGAATTTTGAGAAAATAATTTTACAAATTTTAACCCTTGACACTTTTAAGATGACTTTTTCAACTTATCTCAAAACTAATATTTGAAATCAACATTTAAATAATAAAATATTATATAAATGTTAATATTCATAACTAAAACTTAAATACTTAATGACACTTAATGACATACTATTGACAAACCAAACTCAAAATATTACTTATATAAAACTAAATCAGTGGCATCGATTTAGAATTTATTCACATATACCAAAATAAAAAACAAATAACTAAGCCCAAAACAAAAAAATATGGCATTGACAATTATAGACTCTATATTATATCTGAATCTTAGACTTGATGAAAAAATTAAATATTGGTAGTGAATTTGACTCACTATTTTGGGGAAGATCAAAGTTTGACAATACCATAGAGAAAAAAATACATAGCTGGGTCAAAAAAAATGAAGTGACAAAAATTAATGTTCAGTGTAGAAACTTTGCACAGAGATCAATAATAATCATAAGAGTATTTCTGTACAACACCTCTTCAATATCATTAGATGCAAGTGATAGAGCTTTATTCATGAATTTTTCATATGGATTTTCATGAGCCATCCAACATTTTCTCTGTAGAACTACACTTTTGTTTTGCAATATTTCTCCAAATGCTTTTTGCATTTTGGGATTTCGCAATGACAAATAGAAAATAATATTCCTTTGAATCATCTGTTAATTCCAAAAAAATAATTTGTATGTCAAGAGCATGTAAATGATCCTTGAGTTTACAGTGTGTCTTATCTTGAATCAAGATCTAAAATATCTAAAAAGGTCAAATATCTTGCAAGATATTAAATTTATTATGGTCAATGAATGACCAAACAATGAAAACATGAGTGCACAGGACTGATTTTAATCTCCCAATCCAATCTCCCTATGATCCTTGAAATGTTATCTCAAACACACTATAAATATATTTCTAATAAATACTCATAAAATTATTGCATAAAAATTAAATAACCTACATTACAAGATCTTTAATTAGTGGAAATAGAAATGATCCATACATAGGCAACTAATAACAATCCTAGAGCTACCCTATTCAATTCTTAGGATCTCAAGCTGCTCTGATACTAGATGATAGTATTTATTAGAGTATTCACAAATTCATATGATATATAATTGATCAGAACATAGACAATCTCATAATTATTTTAAACACACCATAATATTATTCCACACTCTGATAATTATTCATACAGGATATTACAAAGTTTATATAGAAAAACTATTTACTATAATTCGGGAGATATAAAATCCACCAATATCTCTCACAAATAAACTAATAAACCACTAACACGTTAATAATGATATGGGTATAAGTAAAATATATTGTTTCTATAAACAATATATTTTACTAACTAGCTTACTATATGTGATATATTATTAATATATTAGCGTAACTAAGTACTGACTTACTATATCGTAATTACTATTAAGTAAATAGTAATTTACCTAGTAGTAAAAACATAAATGGGAGCACTAACGTTAGACTATCCCTAACACAAAGATAAGAAATTTCATGATTTTATTAGATGACTTTGTTAAATGGAGCTTCTAATCTATAAATATATAGAGAACAAATTCACAAATCTAAAATAAATTATAAACATGACAAAATTAGGCAAAAAAGGTAAAAAAAAAAGGTCATTAATGATATTTTATTGGTTCCTAAGAGGTCCAAAAATAAATTTATGATTCTTTTGGGGTGCGTAGTCCCATCAGTTATGCCAAAATGTATGATATGAATCCAATGGATTATATTAGTCACTTTTTAGTAGAATAAAACATCAAGAACAAGCTTAAGAGAACCATTCCCAAACCTAGATACTTGGGAGAGCATGTAATGAAATTACATAAATGTTCACATAGAATGATTTTATATTACATAAAATAAGCAAATATAAGAGTTCACATAATAATAATTGGAAGCATAGTAGAATATTGGATAATATAACAAAGCCACTTTGAGGGGGCAACCTGTACAACAATGCACTAATAGAAAAATACATAACATGGTGATCAAAGACTAACCACTATCTCCTATATATAGTCTACTTAGCCGTGGTTTTTCCATAGGCCAACATAACTAAGAACATAGAGAAATGTAATAAGAATATAAAAGAGGTATGTAAGCCACATGTCGGCCACACATATCCCAAAACACGTCAAAGGTTAAAGGTGTAACATAACTCTCCCCTTCTAAATAATATTGTCTTCAACATTTAGTCAACTCTGGATGTTGTTGCACAAGATATTCATCCTCCCAAATAGCATCTTCATAAGGAAAATTCTTCCATTTGATTAGGTAATCCTTAATCACTTGAGACCAAAACTATTTAATACATATTTGAAAGATCGCATTAAGATCAAGAACAACTCTTCCTTCCTCATCCAATTCTGGTAACTTATTTTGGGTAGCCACTTTGTGTCCAATGACTTTATTTAGGCATGATACATGAAATATTAGATGTATATGAGTGGAAGAACGAAACTCTAACTTGAAGGCCACACTACCAATTTTTTGTAAGATTTGATAAGGCCCATAATACTTAGCGGACAACTTGTTATCCTTTTTTTGTTGCTTCAAGGACATCTAATTATATGGATATAAGTGAACAAAAACCCAATCACCAATGTCAAAGTGCCTCTCATTCCTAGGTTGATCTACCTACTGTTTCATGTGATTCTAGGTCATGGCTAAATTTTCATGAAAACTAGAAATGACCTCCTATTGATGGTGAATATGTTATTCAACTACATAAACCTTAGGATGGAACTTTAAGGTTGAAGTGATGGATGGTGGTTGGTATTCATATAGTGCTAAAAAATGAGACATTTTGAAAGAACTATGAATAGAAGTATTATACCACCATTCATCAAGTGGAAACCAATGAACCCATTTATCTTGTTTATCAAAAACATAACAATGGAGATATCCATCTAGACATTTGTTGATTACCTTAGTTTGTCCATATGATTGAGGATGATATGATGAATTATGAGCCAACTAGGTGCCCAAACATGCAAATAACTCAGTCCAAAAATTACTAGTAAAGATGGGATCTCAATCATTGATAATGATTTTAGGGATACCATGCAATTTCTAAACTATATTGAAAAAAGATAAATATACTATACTATCAGCAAATGCTTGTGATAAATAAAAAAATGAGCATACTTAATGAGATGATCTACCATAACCATGATGACATTTTGACCATCAGATCTCCATAATCTTGTAATGAAATCCATAGACAACTCTTCCCAACATTGGTTCAGGATGTATAAAGGCCATAAAAGACATGGGGTTTTGATGCTTTCACATCTATTTTTTTGATAAATCATACATTTAGCCACACATTTCTAGACATCCCCCTTGAGTCCTTCCCCCCAAAAAAGGATGCTTGATTCTATTATAGGTTTTTAAAAGTCTTGAATGATCCCCAATCGGATTTGCATGAATTTCTTGAAGGATTTTTTGCTTAAGAAGAGAATTATTACATAGGTATAATATGCCTTTATACCATAATGAATCACCCCTCAGGTGAATTTTTTAAATCCACCCAAACCTTGCTAAATATTCTATATCAAATCATGGGTAGCACTATCCTTGTCCCATTCTGATCGTGTTTCTTTTAGTCAATCTACCTATAGAATGGTCATAGCATATATCAAGGCCTCAACTGATTCATCCTTCCTAGATAGTGCATATACCACTACATTGTCCTTGCCTTTCTTGTAAACTATTTCAAAATCATAGCCTAACATATTAGTTACCCAATTATATTTTTGTTTAGAGGATAAACTTTGTTCCAAAAGATATTTGAGATTGTCATGATTGGTCTTTACTTGAAAGTGATGACCCATCAAATAAGGCCTCCAGTATTTGACTGCATGTAAAATGGCCATGATTTATTTTTTATAAATGAGCTTTTACTTATTTTTACCCTTTAGTTGATTACTTTCAAATTCAAGTGGTTTACCTTCTTTAATGAGCATAACACCCATACCATACCCAGCTACATCACATTCAACCATAAAAGTCTTGAAAAAAATAGGAGTAGCAAACACTAGAGTGGTGCACATCACCAATTTCAATTATTCAAATTCCCTGATAGATGTATCAATCCACTAAAAGGAGTCATTATTCAACAAGTATGTGGGTGAGGCTACAACACTACCATAATATTTTAAAAACCTATGATAGTAACTAGTGAGCCCCATAAATCCCCTTAGTTGTTTAAGTGTCTTAGGAATTGACCAATCCATCATTGCTTGGATTTTTTTAGGATCCACTTTTACTCTTATATGTGAAACCAAATGATCCAAATAATCAACCTCATAAGCTCCAAAATTACATTTGGAAGGTTTGGCATACAACTGATGTTGTTATAAAATTAAGAGTATCTATTTCACATGGTGCAAATGGTCTTCCTAATTTTTACTATAAATGAGGATATCATCAAAAAATACTAGAACAAATTTCCTCTAAAATGGTATATAAATGGTATTCATCAAAATGTAAAAAGTATATGGTGCATTTGTTAGCCCAAAATGCATAACCAAAAACTCGTAATAGCCCTCATGAGTCTTGAAAGTAATTTCGGGTATGTCTTCATCATGGATCCAGATTTGATGATACCTAGAGCATAGATCTAACTTGGTAAAATAATGTGAACTATTTAATTCATCTATAAAATCATCAAGGACAAGAATAGGAAACTTATCTTTGATAGCGTACTTGTTGAGTTCCCTAAAGTCAAGGCACATCCTCAAAGTGTCATCTTTCTTTCACACCATGACAACTAGTGAAGAGTATTCACTTTGGCTATGGCAAATGATTCTTGAATCCAACATTTCTTGTACCATATTTTTAATTTTTTTGGGCATAGGGATACTTGTATGACATGATGTTAGGTGGTCTCTACCAAGAATAATTTTTATAGCATGATCATGTGCGTGGCTAGGTGGAATTCCTTTCAGCATGTCACCAGAAACAACCAAATGGGCATCAATCATTTATTGCAGATCAAGAGGTGTAGATCATTGAGTTGGATGAAGTTCCAAGGAAAATAAATGAGATAAAAATCCTTTATCACCCTTTCAAAGAATCTTTTTCATTTTATGGGAGATAACAAGGTATGAATATTTATCCCTTAATCCCCTTAGCTCAAATGTTCTTCCCTTAGAATGAAAATGCATTAATAATTCCTAGAAATTCATTTCAATAGTGCCCAAAGTGGTGAGACACTATACTCCTAAAACAATGTCAATGCCCCCATAGGAATAAAAAACATAGGAGAATCCAATAAGTAGTCTCCTATGGCTAGCTTAATACTATGGCATTTTCTTGAGTAGTTGACAGTACCACCATCTACAATCATGACTTGAAATTATAGAATATGATAAATGAAACAGTTCAAGTGAGCAGCTAGCTTGTTATTGATGAAGTTGTATGTGCTCCCAGAATCAATTAGAATAGTGACCTGTTTTCTTAGAAAACCCACCACCTTAATAGTTTGTGGAGTACTAATACATAAAAGGGCATGATAAGAAATAGAAGGCTGAGAGTCTTCACATTCCTCCTTAGGAACTTATTCATCCTCACCAAGTACCTCATCATCGTCATCCTCATCGGAACCTTCAATTTAAAATAGCTTATTTTCAATGAAATGGTGGAATTTGCTGCATTGTATATCACAACCATAACACAAACCTTTGGCTCACTTCTCCTCAATTTATCAAGGTGTCAGTCTGATGGGTTGAGGATATGATGGTGCTGGAAAGGTGCGATCATGACCAGTAGTGAAGGTTTTCAATTTGACCATCTCTTTTTCCTCTAATATGTGTACCTATGGGATAATTTTTTGTACAGATGTTGGGTTAAACATTCAAACCTTCAATTAGATGCTATCTTTTAGACCACCTAAAAATAGATCAATCAAATTTTCCTTAATGATGTCTTCCACCCATAAGGATATATTCCTAAAACTGATGAATATAATCCTTCACAGTTCTCATTTATCATAGTTTAAATAACTAGTTGAAGTAGTTATTAGATACATTATTTTGATAATGATCCAATAACTCATCAGTGAACATAAACCATGTAACAGAAGTGCCATGATTTTATTTTGAGCACATAACTAGTGATACCAAATGAATTACTCAGGTTCTAGATATAAAGACACCATGATCACCTTCTAAGAACTAGGTATTTGATGTAGATCAAATAAATTCTTAAGTTAGGTAATCTAAGTGAGAGGATCCTTACCATAAAAATTATGCATGTCCACTTTGTGAAACATCAGTTTCATACTAGAATTGGAGTTGTTAGTGCTGAGAGGAAGAGGACCTGAATGTTGAAGTGGAGGGGTGTTTGACTATAATTGAGATGAAAGAGTATCCACTAAGGCAGTGATCTAATTCAATTGAGTTTGAACCCCATTAATCTCTCTATGCATCCTTGAAACATTAGTTTGAATTGCATCAAAATCATCATACCATACCAAGCCTTTTATGTCATCTTGAAGTTGAGAAATCAACATATCTAATGTTCCAGATTGTATGTTACTAATAGGAGTCTTAGGAGTTTCTTTCCCCCCTTTTTATCCCTATGTAGAAGGACCAGCCATATACAAACCATGGGATGTTTTTGTCCCCAAAAAATGTGTACAAGGGGATTGTACCATTGTGATCACCTCACTAAGATGAATCTAATGACTACCTTTACTCACTACGGTAAAAACAAATTGGCACAAAAAAGTGTACCGATGGACTATACCATTGTGATCATTTCATCACGATGAATCTAATGACTAAAAATGTCAAAGGCAAAAAAAAAATTCAGACTTTTTTTTAATAATTTTTTTACAAAAAAGCATTTAAAACAATACTATGCTGATAGAAAAAATTAATTCTTCCCAGATTGTAAGTTATGCTTTTTCGCTCCTTCCCCTCATAAAAGTTGCACGTCACCTAATATAAAAAAATAATGCCATAGAAAGCTTTACCAAATCAAATCTCTAATACCACTTGTAAATAAATTACTTTTATATTCACACAAAATGATTTTATATCACACAAAATAAGCAAATATAAGAGTTCACACATCAATAATTGATAGTAGAGCAGGATACTAGATAATATAGGAAAGCCACTTCAAGGGGGAAACCTCCATAACAATGCACTAATAGTAGAATAATTAACATGATGATAAAATACTAACCATTACCTCCTATATATAGTCTGCTTATCCATGGTTATTTCATAGGCTGACCTAACTAAGAACATAGAGAAATATAATAAGAATATAAAAGAGGTATGTAAGCCAAAAGTTAGCCACACATATCCCAATACATGCCAAAGGGTAATGGTGTATTATATCAATAAAAAAAATCAAATAAAATACAATGATAAGATAAATGGAATATTACATTCACCTTCCTTGTCAAATGAGCTTGTTTGTTGGCATACATACATGTTTATACTCAGCTTGTGTCAAATGGAGTCTTTATCAATGTTATTGCTTTATGGGTAGCATTTATCCTTGTCCACATGTGGCTTGGATTTGACATGTATTAGAAATTAATCTCTTTCTTCAAGAATTTGACATTATAAGTTTGTCTTAAAGAGTTTTATAGGAATGGGCATGACTCTTATATTTATAGGTTTTTAACTAACACTAACCCAAGTGTAGTTTGGCTAGTTTTAATATAGGAACTCCAAATACAATTTAAAAGGATTTAATTATACATTTATGGAAGCATGGCTCAAAATTTATAATATTTATGGAATTAACGTTGATATTTTTCAAATCTTGATTTTGAGGATGATGATATCATTATAACCTCATATTTTGTTGAAAATTTATTTTTAGAAATTACATATTCATTATTCAAAATGATATTTTCACTTAACCATTTAGTTTTATTTTCATATTTAATTAATTATAATTAGTCTTTTGTTCATTTCAAGTATTGGGTTAAGTTCCCTACTTAATTGGTCAAAAATGTTAGTTTGTTAGGTTGCAACTTAACTGCAAATGAATTTGTGAAAGGTTATCATTTTGTATAGGGTAATAAGCCAAATAGGGATGATTTGACATGATTTTGGGCACTTACATATAATTTATAGATTAATTAGGTATGTTTAGTATTATAGAGACTTAATATGCATAGTTTGGTAAAAATAAGTCTGAAGTGTTGAGGTAGGAGCATCAAGTTAGAATACTTCATTTTTGTGTTATTTCAATAAGAAGTTGGTAAATTTTTGGGTATCAATGTGAGTGTGTGACATTTTAAGTTAAATTTGTGTTTTTTGAGTCATTTTTGAGTCATAGGTATGTGTTATATAGGTTCCAAGAGGTTTCCCTCCAAAACTACGAATTTTAAAATTATAATGGTTGTTAAGAGCCTAGGAGAGCATGAACATTGTCTATGATGGTTAGATGAGATATGGTGTAAAGAGATAAAAATCATTGTAAAATGTGTTTTAATACATACATATATAATTCATAATATGATAAGTCATGTTTTCGTAATGTGACCATAAGACATCATGTTGAAGTTGAAATGTAAGAATATCTTGTCATGTAATTACCTAAAACAACACTGAAGTTGGTTGAAGAAGGAAAGTTGTACATAATTATTGGTAGAGGAGAGAAGGAGGAGAGAAGGAGTTTTATCCAAGAATAGATAGGAGTATTATAGATTTTGGAGGATGTCTAAAACCCTCATGAATGATGATAAGTCCAAGTTGGACTGAAATTGTAATGTTGATTTCTTCCAAATGAATAAAGGAAAGGTTGTGATTGTATGTTATGATTTAAGTGTATATTGGTTTATATAATACACATGTTAATACATACATAATATATTTATTATAACTCTTTAATGAAATATAGAAATAAATACATTACAATTTGGAGTCCTTTATGCCTTGCACAATCACCTATTGCGCCCATAATTCTATGTTTGGGTGTAGTGTAAGAAAATAAAGGTGATTAAAAGGTTATAAATTATTGGAGAAGTTATAAAAAGTTAAAAAATACCTATAAATATATTTTTGTCTCTTTTAAAATATTTAGAACTCAAGCAAAGGAATTATGTAACCTCTCGGCTTGTGTAGGGTGACCACCTAGGGTTTCAATAAGAAAACTCCATATATTTTGATTTAACCATCCAAATAGGTGAAAATTCATAATATAAAATATTTTTATATGAGGATAGATAATAAATTTGTTTTGGTGTGTTTCCAGGCCATATAGTATGGTTTCTAGAATTGAGGGTTTGAGATAGGGCTAATTAGGCCTAATAGATGGGTGGTTTGTAAAGGAAGTATGATTTAGATCTAAAACTAGGTTGTGAAACTTGACACATACCTATAAGGAGATATACGGTGGCTAAAAATGGGTGTAAATATTTAAAATAGTGATTAATTTGATCAAATAAGGTAAAACTACAAAAAAAGGCTACAAGCCTAAAGAGACCATTGTGAGCCTTGTGTGTAGAATTGAAGGGTGACGTATGTTTGAATACATATAAAGGGTTAATAAAAGTGTGAATTAAACACCTAAGAACATATATGATATAATATTCACTCCTTGAGACTTATATCAAGAATTGGTCTTTGAGACCTAAGAGATGTGTTTAACAGAGAGGTAGTGAAAGAGTTGATTGGTAAAGAGAGGTTAGGCTTACGAAATGAGTTTAGGAGTGAATCTGAATGATAATAAATATGTCTAATGAGACCAATAAGTGTTTATAAAGTGTATAATGGATATTTACAAGAAAGGAAGGAGGCTATTAATCCCACAAACAAAGAGAAAGACTGGATTAGAGATGGAACCTTGAAGATAAAACAATGCATCAAGAGAGATCTTTGACAAGACCAGAGCCATTTGTCTCTCTTAATTTACACTCATTTCTTAATTTTGGAATAAGACAAGAAAATAGTAATAAGGTTGTGATATAAATACCTTGTTTGTCATGCACGCATAATCTATGTGAAGATGGAGAATTCTTCTTTGGCTAGGAAGGAATAATATACAAATAAGAAAGTATTAAAAAAAGGGATTGTTAGCAAGATAGTTAAGTGGACTGCCTAGTGTGAGCTAGATCCAAGACACATATAATTTTTAGGAGGGTTTCAATCCAATATTGATAACAATCAAGCTGGAAATGATAAAATTAATGTACTTGCATAAAGAAAATGAAATTCAATATAAGAAAGAAATTAGAATGCTTGTTAAATAAAATGACTAAATATATAAAAAGAAGGTCAATACTTATACTAAGGTGGGTGAAGTCAGGTTCAAAAAATTATAAAAGGGTCTTTGAATAGGTAAGAACATATAAATTTAGGCTTGGTTGGGGTTAAGGGGATGAAAATAAATTGTTATTATTTTCTACCATAGTCACCATCAAAAATTAGGTGAACCATCGATGGTTAGACTGATCGTCAGTGGTTGGATAACCATTAGCGGTTGGAAGTGACCATCAGTGGTTGTACTAACCATGGATGATTGCCTATGGGTTTCTTAATGTTACTAAAACATAAGTTGTAAAATGAGTGAATGGTCAGATAATGGTTCTAATAAGGATCTAGTGGAGAGTAAATAAGGTATAGAATGGTCTGATCAGGTTCAAAGGGTTAAAATTTTGAAATAATAATGCTAAAGTACTGATATACCTATAGATTAATAGTTGGTTGATGGTTGAAGGATAAAGTAATTTTGCTAGAGTAACATTAATTCGGCCTCAAAAATGAATTTGATATAGATTCAGGTTTGTTTTGCAAATTTTGAGTTGCTAAGGGAAGATTGGATGATAGAGAGCTTGAATACCTATGTGTAAGAAGAAATGATAGCTTGAACATGGATCCATTTCACTTCCCACTCCCGTCCTTTTATAGGCAAAGAGAGATGGAGGATGGAAGGTTCCCTAGAGGGTGAGGTTATTGATTATGATGCTTGAAAGATCATTAACACCACATAAGGAAAATATATTAAATGATGCCTCATTATCTCAAACATAGCTAGTGATGTGTTGAGAAGGTGAGGAAGTGAGGAGACCTAAACATCAATGATCAGGCTAACTATCGATAGTTAAGTTGACCATCGACAATCAAGTATCTAATGGAAAAAGGGTCAAAGTAAGTAAAAAATGGGTTAGTTTTAGAGTTAAGTTATTAAGTTAGTGAGTTAGCTAATCAACTAGACTCAAGGTCTGATAGGGGTCCTAATGCATTTCAACAACTAGAACTATCATGTGTAGTTTTCTAGTGTCTATACCAGTTAAGGATATGTTGGAGAATTTCACCTAATACCTCTGCATTATTTGGTATTAGATCATGTTAAGCTCTTGGTTTGGATTTGTTGTGAATTATTTAAGTTTATTGATTTGAGATAGACAAGATATGCTATGAGGAAAGCTTGAGATAACATTGTAGGGTATTGTGGGAGAAGAGATTTTTTGGGTCTGATCTATTAAGGTTAGTACAAGGGAATATTAGATTGAGAAGAGAGGAATAATAACCCCAAAGTCATATGATAAAGTAGTAAAAACCAGTCAAGGAATAGAGAAGATAGTGTGAAGGTAGAGCATTAGAGCTCAAGAAGAGAGAAGATTAAATATCTTCTTGAAAAGAGAGTCAAGAATGATAAGGAGATGTTGTAGATAGAGGACTAAAAGAAGAGGAAATATCCAATAGAGGTCTAAAAGACAAATTGATAATCTTGCTAATAGGAAGGTCTAGATAGGCCTAGAAAGAAAAGAAGTGAGAAGATGGGTGTAGAGAGAGAAGTGGAAGATATGAGAAGAGAATTGGGGAATAGTATTGAGAATATTGAGCTCATGGTAAATATATCAAGAGGACAAGGAAGCTAATGGCTTGTTTGTTTTGTGCAAAGAAGACTAAAGTGGCCACTCTAGTCACTTGTAAAAGATAGAAGGCACAAGATGAGTGTCTTTAATAATGAGAAAAAGAAAGATAGTGTAGCCCAAAGAGGTATGAAGGATTAGATGTTTCCAAGTGAGTAATAAGATAAAGTGATAGAGAAAAGGGTTCTCATTGAAGAGAACAATAAGAAGATGAAAGTGCCAAGAGGAGCACTTAAAAATAAAGACAAGAAGAAGAGATGGAAAATGTCTATGCAAGAAAAATTCAAAGAGATGATATGGTATATTTTTTTATATGCTAACATTATTATTAATATTTTATATGTAGGTATGAAGAAAAGTTTGGTGAAGGCTAAGCATGAGGACTTAAAGCTAGTGAAGGATGGGCCAAGAACATCACCCATCAAGTGGAAAGAGGATGATAAAGAAATAGAACATCTTATATAAGATAAAGTGATGCAAGTTGAAGATGAGATGGAAGAGGAGTTATATGATGCTTTTCCAAGCATTACACCAAAAATAAGAGAAGAAGCATGAAAAGAAGATAATATATCTAACCATGTAGACAAGAAGATAAATCGTGAAGACATAAATAAAGATATAAGTTTTAAACATTCATCTTTGGAGGTAAATAAATGTCTAAGTACTGATTTTTATTGCACATATGAAGAAGAAAAGGTTAATTTGTAGATTGGGAGAAAGAAGGACAAGGTTAGGCCCTAGAAAATAGAACAAGGGCATGGATATATTTGGCCTAAATGGCTCAAGTAATTAGGTTATGAGAAGGAGGAAGTGAACTTCAATCAAGAGGTCAATCCAAACAAGAATACAATTGGAAAATAAGAATAAGTTTGGAAGCAAAGAACAAAGGAACAATAACAACAAGTTGGCATGGTAGATAACCAAGGAAAGAAGCATGAAAGAGATGAAAATAGAAATAAATGGTAATATCATCAGGTAAAATCCATCAAATGGATGTAAAAGAGCATAAAAAGAAAAAAATAGGATCATGTTACAAGTATATCCCAATAAATCATGAATATTGAGGAAGAGCCCAAGCCTACAAAGAAAACAAGAGAGATCATGAAAGCAAACCAAGCCAAATTAGTGAAGGTAAAGCCATGTAAGAAAGAATATGAGTACATATAATATAATTATTCTCAAGATTTATTTTTAAATGTTGTTTATGATGAGGTGTATGAAGTTGATTAAAGTAATGAAGACCTATTGTACATAGAAATAATTGCATTGATGAATGAGTGTGTAGAAAGACAAGGTGAAAATGAAGCACCTCAAAGAGTGCTTAACACATATGGTATGTAAAAAATGGAGTTTGATATGAATCTCATAAATGATAGAGTGAATGGAAAATACAATGATCAAATTGCGTAATAAGGTAAAGAATAAAGTGAACAAATATTTGATGAAGATTTTGAAGAGGTGGATGATTTCAAATTGCAAGAAGAATTGGAGATGTTAGAAGAAATGTTAAATGAATCCAAGGGGCTGAAATTAGATGAAGTACAATAATAAAATTTCAAGGATGAAATCTAATAAACATTAGAAGAGGAGCAGAAAATAGAAGCACAAGTAGTTGTGCACACAAATCCACAAGCAAACAAGATAGTTAGCAAGCAAATGGAGTATGAGAAAGTGAACAAGGTGAGTTATTAAATTGGGAAAGATAAATATGAGTTGATAGTTTATAAAAATTTATATGGAAAGATAAATATTTTTCAAATAATATTGTACCATGTTGAGTATGAATAGAATAAAAAGTTTCTCTTGCACAATGAGTAAGTTCACAAGAAGAATCATAAAAAATAGGAGAAATATGAAGAAGAGGTGGAAAAAGAGAGTAAAATGGAGTAATTTATATAGGTTGGCATGCATGTGAGTCCATTAGATCCTAAGGAATAAGATTATAGCATGGTCAAGAAGCAAACATCACCAAGCAAACAAGCATCAAATGCAAACAAGGAAGGAGAAGGCCATAAAATAAGCATGAGGAGGAAGAATAAGAACCATTTGGTTTAATATAAGGATTATGAAGAGAAAATAGACTTATACAATATTAAATATTTATAAAATAAGGAGTTACAATAGTTTGAATACCTTATAGAGGTAGAAGATGCATGGATAAGAAAGATTAAAAAAGCCAAAAGGAAGAAATGCAAGAGTTTAGCAAATAAAAGGGAGCGAGAAAGGAATAATAAAATACAAGTGAACATGAAATAACATAAAATTTTAAATTTTAAGGTAATAAATAAAGTTGGTGACACAAGTTTTATCCATCTTGGGGAGTATGATGTGGGAGCATCAAGCTAAAAGACTTCATTCTTGTGTTATTGGCAATAAGGGTCAAAGTTGGTCATATTTTTTTTGTCAATGTAACTTTGGTATCTTTTAAGGTCCATTTGTGTTCTTTGAGTACTTTTTGAGTCATAAGGATTTGTTATATAGGTTCTAGGAGTTTTACCTCCAAAATTAGGAATTTGAAAATTCAAAAGTTTACTAAGAGCCTAGGAGAGCATGAACATGGTCTAAGATTGTTAGATGAGATGATGATGGTGTAAAGAGAAAATAAGAATTTTAAAATGTGTTTTAATTCATACATATCTAATTCATAAGATGATAATTCATGTTTTATGAATGTGGCCAAGAGACATCATGTTAAAGTTGAAATGTACGAAGATCTTGTAATGTAACTACCTAAACCAACATTAGAGTTGGTTGAAGAAGGAAATTTGTACATAATTATTGGTAGAGGAGATAAGGGGGAGAGAATGAGTGGTCCATAATAAGAGAGATAAGGATTATAGAGTGGGGAGGATTTCCAAAACCCTCGTGAATGATGACAAGTCCAGGTTTGGACTGAAATCATAATATTTATTTCTTCCCAATGAATAAAGGAAAATTTATGATTATATGTTATAATTTCAATTAATATTGGTTTATATAATCCACATGGTATTGAAGTGACTTTTAGGCCATTAATTTTTATTATTTGAAAATGTTGTAAGTTTGGACCAAAGAGTGTAAGTTACAGTCCAAAAATAATAGCAATTATTTATTTTCTACAAGTTGGTGATTTGAAACTTGTCATGACATTAATCCATGTATATATTGAGGTTAGATATAACTTAAGGTGATTTAAAATACATTTAAAATGGATAAACTTAGATTAAAAGGAAATTTTTTACTTAAAAACTTGTAGACTATTGTTACAGTGAAAGAATAAGAGTAAATATTTGGTTCTTAAGATAAAATATTAACCTATTGAGATAGTGGGTAAGGTAAAGAATTTTTTTTAATGATTTTTTATGAATTCCAAATATGGTATGGATTCCAATACACATAATTAAAGATAGTAATAGTTTTGTTTTTACAATCATACCTTGTTTCACAGTTATGAGACTGCTATTAGTATGGTTAAGGGCCAAGTAGAAATAGTGATAGTTAAAGGAGTGAGCGATGGCGTTGGTTTGATAATGTATTTGCATGTTAAAATGTGTATAAACATAAAAAAAAAACCTTGGTACAATATTTAAACTAGTTGGTTACACACAGTTCTCCTGAGTTATGACATAGTCCTAAATGAGGACTTAGAACCTTGAGATTTATGATGAGTAATCATTAATATGTTAATAGGAATAATTTTGAGAATTTTTAGAGTGAATGGGTGGTCATAAAAACCTAATAAGGGTCTTAAATTTTTTTAAGTAAATCTATAAACAAATACATTGTAATTTGAAGTCTTCTCTACCTTGTATTGTCATTTATTGTGCCCATAATTCTGTGTTTGGGTGTAGTGTAAGCAAGAAAAGGTGAATCAAATGTTATAACCTATTTTATAAGTTCCATCACGTTGAAACAGACCTATAAATTTCTTTTGGTCTCTTTGAAACTCTTAGAACTCAAGTAAAGGAATTATATAACCTCTCAGCCTATGCAGGATGACCACCTAGGGTTTCTATAAGAAAAGACCATATCTTTGTATTTAACCATAAAAAATGTTAAATTTCATAATGTAACATATTTTAATATGAGGATAGATAATAAATTTGGTTTGGTGAGTATCTAGGATGTACAGTATGGTTTCTATAACCGAGGGTTTGACATAGGGCTAATTAGGCCTAATAGATGGTTGGTTTGCAAAGGAAGTGTGATTTGTATCTAGAGATAGGTTATGAAACTTGACACAAACATATTAGGAGATAAATAGTTGATATAAATGGGTTTAAATATTCAAAATAGTTCCTATTTTGATCATACAAGGTGAAATTATACAAAAAAGGCTACAAGCCTAAAGAGACCATTGTGAGCCTTGTGTGTAGAATTGAAGGGTCAAGTGTGTTTAAATAAATATAATTGGTTAAGTTAGGTGTGAATATACCACATAAGAACATATATGACATAATATTGACTCCTTTAGACCTATATCAAGAATTGGTCCTTGAGATCTAAGAGATGCGTTTAATGAAGAGCTAGTGTTGATTAGTAAAGAGAGGCCAAGGTTATGAAATGAGTTTAGAAATCAAATTTAATTAAAATAAATATGTATAATGAGAACAATAATTGTATTTATAGTGTATAAGGAATAGTTACAAGAAGGTAATGAGGCTATTAATCCCACAAATTAAAAGAAAGGACTATAAACTAGTAAAGAAAGGACTAGAGAAGATAATGTGAAGGGAGAGCATTGGAGATTAAGAAAATATAAGAGTAAAGACTCCAAAAGATAATAAATAAGGATAAGGAGAGGTCCTATAAATAGGAATAAAAGAAGAGGAAAGATCCAATAGAGGTGTAAGAGGTAGGATTGATAAGCTTAATAAGAGGAAGGTTTAGATAGGCCTAGAAAATATATAAGAAGTTAGAATATGGGTGTAGAGAGTGAAGTGGAAGATATGAGAAGAGAGTTGGGGTAGAGTATTAAGAAGGTAAATATCATGGTGAATCTCTTGAGATGACAAGTAAGCTAGTGGCTTGGTTGTAGTGTGAAAATAAGAGTGAAGTGGTCACTAGAGTCACTTGTAAAAGAGAGAAGGCACAAGATGAGAGTCTTTAAGAATGATAAAAATAAAGAGAGTGTAGCCCAAAGAGGCATGAGGGATGATATGTTTCTAAGTGATAAACAAGATAAAGAGATAGAGAATAATATGGAAGTGCCAAGAGGAGCACTTGAAAATGAAGATAATAAGAAGAGATATAAAATCTCTATGAAAGAGACATTCAAAGAGAATATATGGTATATTGTTTTATATGATATATTTTTTTTAATATTGTGTATACATGTATGAAGACAAGTTTGGTTAAGGCCAAGCACGAGGCCTTAAATCTAGTGAAGGATGGGCTAAGAACATCACCCATCAAGTTGAAATAGGATGATAAAGAAAGAAAACCTCTTTTAGAATACAAAGTGATGAAATTTGAAGGAATTACACATGTTAAAGATGAGGTATAAGAGGAGTTATATGATTATTTTCCAAACATTACACCTAAAACAAGATAAGAAACATGCAAAGAAGATAAGATAGTTAACCATTTAGATAAGAAGATAAAACATGAAGACATAAATGAAGAGATAATATTACAATAGTCATATTTGGAGGTAAATAAATGTCTAATTACTGATTTTGATTGCACATATGAAGAAAGAAAGGCTAATATGAATATTGGGAGAAAGAAGGACAAGGTACATCCCTCAAAAAGAGAACAAGGGCATGGATATATTTGTCGTAAATGGCTCAAATAAGTAGGTGATGAGAAGGAAGAGGTGAACCTAAAGTAATAGGTCAATCAAAACAAGAATATAGGTGGAAAACAAGATAATGTGTGGAAGCAAAGAACAAATGGAAAAGAATAAAAAGTTGGCATGGTAGATAAACAAGGCAATACTAATGAAAGAGATGCAAAGAGAAATAAATGGAAACATCATCAGGTACAAGGTATTAAATGGGTGTAAAATAACTTAAAAAGAGCAAAAGAGGATCATATTGCAAGTATATCCCAATAACACATGAATATTAAGGAAGAGGCCAAGCCTAAAAAGCAAACAAGAGAGATAATGCAAGTAAACCAAGCCAAAAAGAATATGAGTGCATAGAAGATAAGTATTCTCAAGATTTTTTTTTCAAATGTTTTTTTATGATGATGTGCATGAATTTGATTAAATTAATAATGACCTCTTGTAGATGGGAATAATTGCATTGATGAATGAGTGTGTAGAAATACAAAGTGAGAATGAATCACCTAAAAGAGTGCTTAACACACAAGGTATGCAACCAAATTAGGCTAATATGACTCTCATAAATTAGATATTCAAAGGACAAGATAAAGATCAAATTGCAAAAGAAGGTAAAGAACAAAGTGGACCAAGATTTGATGAAGATTTTGAAGAGGTGGATTTTTTCAAATTGCAATAAGAGTTGGAGATGTTAGAAGACATGTTTAGTCCATCGAAGGGGATAAAATTAGTTTAAGTACAATAGGAAAAATATAAAGGATGAACTCCTAAAAACATCAATAGATTAGCATCAAATAGAAGCACAAGGAGTTGTGCACATGAAGCCACAAGCAACCAACATAGTTAACAAGAAAATATAGTATGAGGAAGAGAAGAAGGTGAGTTATTAAATTGTGAAAGATAAATCTGAGTTGATAGTTGAAAATCATGGACATGTAAAGACAAATATTTTTCAAATAATATTGTACTATGTTGAAGATGAATGGAACAAGAAGTTGCTCTTGTACAATGAGCAAGGTTATAATAAGAGGCATTAGAAAGAGGGAAAATGTGAATAATAGGTAGAAAAAGAGAGTATAATGGATCAAATGATAGCATTTGTCATGCATATGAGTCCATTAGAGCCTAAGGAAGAAGATGTTAGCATGGTCAAGGAGTAAACCTCATTAAACAAACAACCATCAAATGCAAAGAAGGAGGAGAAGGCCATAAAATAAGAATGAGGAGGAAGAATAAGAAATATTTGGTTATAGTTGAGGATGTTAAATGGAAAATACACTTAGATAAGATGTAATATTTATAAAATAAGGAGATACAATAGTAGCAATACCTCATAGAGATAGAAGATGCATGGACAAGAAGGCTAGACGAAGACAAAAAGAATAAATGCAAGAGTTTAGCAAATAAAAGGGAGAAACAAAGAAGTAATAACATACAATTGAACATGAAATACCCTAAAATTCTAAATTTAAAATCAATAAATAAAGTTGGTGGCACAATTTTTCTCCCTCATGGGGAGTATGTTGTAGGAACATCAAGCTAGAAGACTTCATTTTTGTGTTATTTGAAATAGGGGTCAAATTTGGTCAATTAGATTGTGGTACCTTTTAAGGTCCATTTTTTTTCTTTGAGTCATAGGATGTGTTATATAGGTTCTAGGAGATTTCCCTCCAAAATTGGGGATTTGAAAATTCACATGTTTGCTAAGAGCCAAGGAGAGCATGAACATGGTCTAAGATGGTTAGATGAGATTATGATGGTGTAAATATCCAAAAAGCCTCATAAAAGGTTTTTTAAGTCATACATATATAATTCATAAGATGAGAAGTCATGTTTTAGTAATGTGACCATAAAACATCATGTTGAAGTTGAAATATAAGAAGATCTTGTCATGTAACTACCTAAACCAACATTGGAGTTGGTTGAAGGAGGAAATTTATATGTCATTATTGGTAGATGAGATAAAGGGAAGAGAAGGATGGATATCAAAAAAGAGAGGAGGATCATAGAGTGGGGAGGATTTCCAAAACTCTCATGAATGATGACAAGTCAAGGTTTGGACTGAAATTATAATGTTGCTTTCTTCCCAATGAATAAAGGAAAATTTGTGATTGTATGTTCTCCTTTAAATATAGATTGGTTTATATAATACACATTGTATTGAAGGGTCTTTTATTCCATGAATTTTTTGTTGTTTTGAAAGGTTTAAGGTTTGGACCAAAGAGTGTAAGTTACAGTCTAATAACAAGAGTAATTATGTGTTTTCTACAAGTTGGTGAGTTAAAATTTGTCATAGCATTAATACATTGACATGTTGAGGTTAGATAGACATTTAGGTGATTGAAAATAACTTTTAAATGTATAAAATTATAGTAAAATGAAATTGTGTACTTAAAACCCTACAAAGTATTGTTATAGTAAAAGAATTAGAGTAAACATTTGGTTCTTAAGACATATACTATTAACATGTTGAGATAGTGAGTAATAGAAATCATTTTTTTTAATTTTTTTATTTTAATTACAAATATGGTATGTATTCCAGTGCACAATATTCAATAAATTAATTGTTTTGTTGTGACAATCATACCCCATTTCATAGTTATGAGACCCCTATTGGTATGGTCAAGTGCCAAGTAGACAAAGTGATAGTTAATGGAGTGAGTGATGGTGGTGGTTTTATAAGATATTTACATGGTAAAAGGTGTATAAACATAGAAAAAAACCCTTGTTATAATTTTAAATTGGGTGGTTACACATGGTCATCCTGAGGTATGACATAGTCCTAAATGAGGACTTAGAACCTTGAGATTTATGATGAATAATCATTAATATGTGACAGAAGAGGAATTTTGAGAATTTTTAGAGTGAGTGGGTGTTCATACCGACCTAATAAAGGTATTAAAACTTTTTTATGAAATATAGAAATAAATACATTACAATTTAGATTCTTCTCTACCTTGCACAGTTACCTATTGTGCCCATAATTCTATGTTTGGGTGCAGTGTAAGAAAATAAAGGCGATCAAAGGTTATAACCTATTAAAGAAGTTAAATAAAGTTTAAAAATATTTACAAATGTATTTTGGTCTCCTTGAAGATATTTGTAACTCAAGCAAAGGAATTATATGACCTCTTCGCCTGTGCAGGGTGACCACCTATGGTTTCAACAAGAAAACCCCATATTTTTTGATTTAACCATCTAAAAAGGTGAAATTTCATAATATAACATATTTTTATATGAGGAGAGAAACTAAATTGGTTTTGGTGTGTTTCCAAGCCATAAAGTGTGGCTTCTAGAATTGAGGGTTTGAGATAGGACTAATTAGGCCTAATAGATGGGTGGTTTACAAAGGAAGTGTGATTTAGATCTGGAGCTAGGTCACAAAACATAACAAACACCTATAAGGAGATAGAGGGTGTATATAAATGTGTTTACATCTTCAAAAGAGGGCATAGTCTGATCAAACAAGGTGAAATTAGATTAAAAAAATGCTACTAGCCTAAAGAGACCATTGTGAGCCTTGTGTGTAGAATTGAAGTGTTAAGTGTGTCTGAGTACATCTATGGGGTTAAGGAACGTGTGAATAGTTTTCCTAAGAACATATATGATATAATGTTGACTCCTTCAGACCTATATTAACAATTTGTCCTTGAGACCTATGAGATGTGTTTAATGGAGAGGTAGTGAAGGAGGTTATTGGTAAAGAGAGGCCCGGGTTATGAAATGAGTTTAGTAGTGATTAAAAATGACAATAATGATGTATAATGAGACCAAGAAGTGTCTCCAAAGTGTATAAGTAATGGGTACAAGAAGTTAAGGAGGTTATTAAGCCCACATACCAAGATAAATACTAGATTAGAGATGAAACCTTGAAGATAAAACAAAGCATCAAGAGACATCTTTGACAAGACCAGAGCTAGTTAAGATATGTTGGAGAGTTTTCCCTAATACCTCTACATCAAGTTAATTTATACAAATAAGTGGTCAAAAAGGAGTGTCTACTTGTATTTATAGGTTTCCAACTAACTCTAACCCATGTAGTTAGGTTATGGTTAAGATTGGAATTCTGAATGCAATTAATGAAGGCTCTAATTATGTATTCATGGAGGCATGGCTCAACTTTTCTGATTTTTATGGTATTTATGTTTATATTTTTCAATTCTTGATTTTGATGATGATGACATCATCATGACATCATATTTTGTTAAAAATTCCTTCTAATGAATTACATATTCACTAATTCAACTTGGTATTTTCACTTAAGGATTTATTTTTATTTGATTGGTTAATTAATTCTACTTAGCCTTTTGGTCATTTTAAGAATTAGGTTAAGTGTCATGCTTAATTGGTTAAAAATGTCAGT
Organism: Torreya grandis; assembly: GCA_037957365.1. Taxonomy (NCBI): domain Eukaryota; kingdom Viridiplantae; phylum Streptophyta; class Pinopsida; order Cupressales; family Taxaceae; genus Torreya; species Torreya grandis. Next base: position 2,613,700 of record JARHVA010002115.1, read on the forward strand.
TAACTAGGTCACAACCTTACTAGGATGAATTCATGATAGGTTATCATTGCATACAAGATAATACCCCAAATAAGTATGCGCTAATGAAATTCTGGGCACTTACATATAAAGTGTGGATGTATTTAGGATGTTTAGTGATTTTTATGTTTAATTTTCATAGTTTGATAGACATCAGTATGATGTCCATTTAGACATGGAAGTGGCTTAGAAAATTGGGTTCACTAGAAAGTTTAAGTGTTTTACTTGAAGTTGCATTAAACTAATGGAATTAAAATATTGAAATATAAATGTTAATATGTACTGATCAGATATTAAAAATAATGAGATACAATAAAATACACATTTATAAAAATAAAAAACATGTCAAAATAGTCAAAAGGCCTAAGGATTGTAAGCCTCCTGGAAACATAAATAGATTTGACTATGTAGTTTGATTATAAGTTAATGCCATATGAAATGAACTATAAACACAGAAATGTTAGAAAATAGTAATTTTAAATTGGTTGGAATGATTTTTTAGGAGATGGATATGGGTGAATTTTGGTCTTGTATGTTTATTGTGGCCTCATCCTACTTGATTGTATTCTTAATTTATTAATATGGGAATGTGAAACTATTTTTTTAGGTTAACTATTTAGCTCAATGTGTTGATATGTCATGTGGAATACCTATAAATAATAAAACCCTGATCCTAAAAATACACTAGATAGTAATTAGACAATAAAAGGGGATGAAAATGGGTTAGTAAGGATAGTCGATATGGCCTTAGAAACCCCTTGTAATAGAACATTACCTATATGTCCCAAATTTTCCTCAGGATGATGTAGTTATCACTCTTAGAGTGATTATGTGATCTATGATTATGCAACAAGAATAAATTTAACTAGATGATTGACTGAAATTCAAGATAATAGATGTCCTTAACCTATAATAAGAAATATTTAGTCTTGGCTATTTAATGTTAGATTTTCGTATAGTTGAAATAGGAATAAATAATGTTATTTTGCTTAGTGTATAGTGTTATTTCATGAGAGATACCATGATGTTATAATGAGTATCATCAATGTGATTATAGAGGAGAATATTTAAAATAATTTCTCTAATTGAATTTACCAATTATGCAGGAGAGACATTGTGAAACATCTTGATTAAAAATAGTGATAATTGGTGCATGGGACACAAGGCCATACTAGTGGATAAAGACATACTATGTCCCTATCTAGCTAGTTTGGACTTATCTTAGAAGATCATACACTACTTAGACAAGTCTGACAAGGGCATAAAGGCTAAATAGGGATGAATGTAGATGACATAGAGATGTTGGTATTATATTTTAAGTGATTAAAACTTAGTGAATAAATTATGATATATTTTAAGTTGGCAAAATGGTGAATATACCAAGTAAAGGTAAAGATGCAAATATTAAACATTGTTAAGTAACTCATGGTTAAAGTTTATGTGTCTACACAAGATTAACCTAAGAGAAGTTTATATTACCATAACATCCTTTAAATTTAGGCTTTTTTACCTCTTCTTATTTTTTGTGGGAAAATTTATGTTTATTTTTAGAAAAATTCCATAAGAAATTTTTTGTAATAAAATTGAGTTTTTTTAGATTCCATAATAGATATTATATAAAATGAAATTACAGTGTAAAACTTGTATAAGTTAATTTTAGCTTGGTTAAGGGATTAATCTCCATTTACAAAAAGGGAGCCTCTTTTGAAATTTATAAATAAGATCCTCCAATAAATATATTTTAGACCTTCCTTTAAAAAGTGGATTCCTTAAATATTTGGTAAGAATAAAAATGATGGGGAAATCAAGGATTTTAGATATGCGAGGTCAATTAACAATTAAAGTGTTGAGGAATAAGATGTTAATTTTTTTTAAATTAATATTTTGACAAAGGCCTTTTAATAGAGACTAGTTATTCTTATAAAACTATTTTCATCATACATCCTTTTGAAATTCACCAAAATAGTGTCATAAAAAAACTAATCACACGAGGAGAAAATTTAAAGTAATAATAATTATTTAAATTTATTCATCTCCTTAGATTTACTCAATTATCTTACTAAAATTTCATCCATTATAATAAACAAATAAGGTGAAATAGGATTGCCTTTTTTGATCTCTCTTGAATATTGGAAAAAATTTATAAGAACACCATTAACCAAAATAAACAAGTAGAGTTTATATATACACTTAAAAAATTGACTATAAAAATATTATGAGAAACCAAATATTATTATGATTTTGATTATAAAATTAAAATCAAGTCTATTGTAAGATTTACTAATATCTAACTTAATAAACATAATAGGCTTTTTCTTGAGCTTAACTAAGTTAAATAATTAATGCATCACCACAATACCCTTAAGGATTTATATTCCTTTAATAAAACTAATTACTAAGGTGTTATTGTCAATGGAATAAACATATTAATTCTCGTATCCATGAATATAATAATAGTTTTTAATCCAATTACAAAAATAAATTTGTTTGAAAAGTTCCATAATTTTCTTTTTTTTTTTAAATTTATAAATAAGAGTGATGAAAGTGTTGTTGAAATATTTCAAAATATTTATTAAGATAATCGATTCATTACCTATATCTCAAAGATCCTGCTTAATAATATCTTAAAATAAATATAAAAACTCTAAGGAAAACCTTTGGGTCTCAGATCTTTGTCCCAATCCATGCTCCCAAAGGAAATATGGATGTATTATTATGAGAAGAGGCCATAAGAGTCTTATTTTTGTAATCATTAATTAAAGGAAAAAGAAAACTACTAAAATCTACTTGTATCTATTTTGTTATTAGATATTTTATAATATAAAAAAGTTGGTATCTTATTTTTAGATAACAAAGAGGTTTTAATAAGTTGTTCATCTCTTCATTTAAGATTTGTAATTATATTAGAATTTTTATATGTGATTATTTTTTTGACAGTATTTTTGTTATTTTATCTCCCCTTTAAAATAATTTTATATTCATTTATATTTTCAAAAAATCTTTTCTTTTTCAAAGACCTATTAATATGTATATAATTTTTTTTTCTTTGTGGAATATAAATATCTTAGCATGACTTAACTAAGAGAAAGAACTATTTAAAATTTCAATTCATTTTTTATCTTTATTTTTTATTAAAAAAAAAGTTACCAAAAATATTTTTGTTTCAATCTTTAAAATGATTTATAATATTTTTATATTTATAAGCCAAAAAAAACATCTTGAAATGTATGTATGGAAAAAGTTTCTTTCAAAAATTGTTCACTTTATCCATGATATTAGGATATTTGAGCCACATGAATTAAAATATATATATATTTTATTTAGAAATAAAATAATTTTTTTAATTTAATATTTATAAAATAATTATCAACTTGAGACATTGGGGATATAAGAATATATCTATGAAGTATTTTTGAATTATAAGTTAGGTAATTGTTTATGTTTTCATAAATATAACTAAAATTAACTATATTATTTCTCCAAGTGAAGTTGATTTTGATTCGACATCTCATAAGTTGTTATTCCCTAAAATTTTATGAAATCCCCATGAGATTGAGTTTTTATAGACCACCATCATCTTTTCTCATCAGTTGTAATGATGTAATTAAAACCATTTCTAATGATTAAATTATCACGAGTGGTTTGATTTAGAAATAGGGACTTTTTTACTAAATGATTTCCTTGAGAACAAGATTTTTAGGAGCACAAAAATTAATTATAATTGTATTGCACTTTTCTTTAAGCTCTTGGAATTTCACATTCATTAATTTTTTGTGTATGAAACTTATATCTTTAAAATCAACTATTTACCATTTTAGTCTACATTTGACCTCACAAGTGTCTTATAGGAGCTTAGTATTTCTTATAAAAATAATGTTTGGACAATCAATTTGAAATATCCTCTTAAATAGCATCCATTTATTAAAAGATCACAATCCTCTAATTTTCAAGGAATACAACTCGATATTGCCTTGGAAGGGATCACCCCCTTCTATGTTATTTATTATTTATTTCTCTTGATATCTTATACAAATGTCAAGGGTATAATCTCTCTTTTCTTGATCTCCTTCTACCTTTTAATTTTCATGTAGTATGGATTTCTTGAGGATCATATTAGAGTTTAGGAGTTTTTTTTTTTTGTAAAAAAAGAGGATCTATTTTTCAATCATATTTTTAGTTTTTATATTATTTTTATTTATTAGTGATAAAGAGGTTTTAGGGATCACACTTTTTGAGTCTGAAACCAAATAATTAAAAATATTACTATAAATACATTTCTTTGAATTTTTATTTACAAAAGACTTGGTGGTATATATAAAATCCTTTAATATTTCTCTCCTTGATAGGATTAAGATCTTGATCAAGCTTTTAAATCATGGTCATAATAGAATTGAAGGACACCCTACCAATTTCTATTGGAAACCTTTTCCACCTTTAAATGGATCAAAGTTTGTTTATTTTTCTATAGAGTCTAATCCCTATTCTACATTTTGGTCTATTTTCTATACTTATACTTCCTTTGGTTAATTTTTTTCTTAGTAAGCATTACTCTCCATTTTGACTAGAGGGGGAGGGTTTCTAGTGAATATAAGGATAAAAATTATTAAGTATCCAAATAAATCCTTTCATAATACACCTTCTAGAGCCATGTATAGTTAGATATATCTCTTGAATTAAGAGCTTTATGAGATCAAGTTTACACACATCTTAGCACATGAATTGGGCATAGTTTCTATGTCTATTTTTATAATAGAATGTATATTAGCCTTTATAAATTTCACCTAATTTTCATTTTAGAATTTTAGAGGGAGTACATAAAGATTGACCTAAACAAAGACAACCAAATTCACCTCTTTCATACATCAAGAAATATTTTTGATTTCAATGAGAAGAGGCTCAAAATATTATAGAATTAACATTAAAATTTTATATGTTTGAATTTTATAACTCAAATACATTTTTGGAAAGAAAAATAAGGAAAAAAACTTATCATATTCTAGTTTTATTTTCCCAAAGAGAAAACTCCTCTTCCATTATCAAAATCCCATAAAATGATTAATTATGATTTTCATCTCATCTCTAGATTATTTAAGCATTCTTTGATCTTATTTAGTTCCAAATGTATTTTAAGGTAAATATTTTTCTTTTGTAAATTAAATACTTACCTACACATTAAGGGTTATCCAATGTCTATTATTTCTCTAAGAGCTAGTCTAACTTGTTTTAGACTAGGGAAGCGGGTCATGAACACTTCTATTTTATCCCATTTATGTATGAAGTTTTGTCATTGATGTCAAATGAAAAATTTACTTTCAAGAATTAATGAAAAATATGTTGAGTTGAATAGACTTGTTACAAAGCTCCATGGAGTTCTGTGTGTACTTTGAATGACTATGAAAATACAAGAATAGTCATTTGAATGTCTTTGCTAGAATTATTATCTTGGCAGATATGGCTAAGTACATAGGTGAATGTTAAAGACCTTTGCATATATCTATTTTTGGTCTATGTTCTAAGTCATAAGGATGAGTAGAGAAAATATTAAAAATGCATAAGGTTGTTCCTCAGCTAAAAGTCTACTAAGTTTCCATACTTAGTCAATTTTGCACCTTTGTATTTTTCTAAGGAATTCTTTCAAGAAAATAGTTTAGAATTTGTCAGACAAAATTTTTGCAACAAAGTTTATGAAAGAAATGAGTGCAATTTGAAATTCTTTCAAAAAAGTGGTTTGGAAAATTCTTTCAAAAAATGGCTAAGTCTTTGTTGGAAAAATTGTCTAAAATAAAAGTTTTGAAGGGATCTTTTAAAAACTACCGAAGGGTAAGTGAACCATTCAATGTTCCCAAAGGGTACTTCGACAATGTTCTGAAGGACATGTAATCCAAATAAAAATCTTTAAGGGTAATTTTCCAAATCTTCAAAGGGCATGTGACCCAAACAATTTTTTTGAATGGTACTTTGATAAAGATCCAAAAGGCACATTCTATATTATATATGACTTTCTATAGTTGGGAACTGATTGCTTAAGTTATAACTTAAGCCTTCCTTGTCATCAAGAAACCAACCCCTTGATAGAGCTATTACTGACTAAAAAATAGTACAAGAATTTATATTTTCCTAAGCATATGACTTAATAAAAAGTCTAAGCTTGATGGAAGATCAATGGTTCACATTCCATTGCATGTAAATGATCAAATGGAGTGAAGCAAAGTTAGATTGTCAAATATCCCTCTGAGTGAGCACGCAAGTGACAAGTGTCACATTCATGCTTATTGAATATCAATGGTTCATGATTGATTAAAGGAAATGATCCAACAGAGTGAAGCAAAGTCAACATGTGAAAGGACCCTCCATGTGAATACACAAATGACAAGTGTCAAAGGGTCACAAGTTTGTTAGAATAATTTGATGGTGTGTGGATGATTGTGCATTTGCCCATCCAATGGGTAATATGATATAAGAGTATTATGTTTCTCAATAGATAAATAAAATACATCTTCAAATATCCAATGATGTGAAAAATCAAAGACAAATAAGATCCAATGAAGTAAATGGATCCAAGGAATAAAGGTGCCCAAGGGTTAATGACTCAGTAACATAGTTAAAGGTTGAGCATGTCTAGCAAGATCTAATAGAGCGAAGCTCTCATAAATTTTACATTACGAGAGATGAATTCAAACATGTTGAAGTTTAATGACTAACTTATTTAAGGATAATTCATTTGTTAAGATCAGATGATATGCAAGATATTAGATAAGAAAGATCCAACAAAGCATAATGACCCAGATGAAACAAAATGATCACTATTTAGTGACACAATGTCTAATTAAGGATCGATCATATTCAAGGACATCGATGGAGTAAAAGTGATCCAAAGACATAGGAGGTAGTGAGATGATGCAAGGATCCCATTGTTTAATGAATGTCTTAAGTAAATATTATGCATCTATGGAGATCCAACAGCTCACAGGAGTTAAAGTCTTGAGATCGATGGACACATATTAAAGATGACCAAAGGTAAAGTAAAAAAGCATTTGAAGATATGGGTAAGTGAGTTATTTTTAAGGATGGTGTAAAGGAGGAGATCAAAGGCCATCATTTAAAATTTTAAATGAAAATGGTTAGTCACTATAATCTAGCACAATGTTTGGAGGAAATCAATAGTTGATTTTTTGAATACCTATGAAATAAAATGGCTAATCATAGAGTAATTCTAATCTTGTGAATGTTGTAATTGAAGTGACACAAGAAAAAATTATAAGAGGCTCAAAGAAATGAAGATAAATAGTCATTTACTTGCAATGAGAAGACTCAAGCCATGAGTGTAGAGTGTATAAAGTTAAGAGAATCATCTAAGCATTCATTGATGATATGGTCAAATATGAGAGCCATATATTGTGTCAAATAGAAAAACTAAGACATAGAAAAATAGTTGTGCAAAGTGTCAATTAGACATATTCAGACACAAAAAATGAGGTAGAAATGCTATTAGGTAGTGTGTTGAAAAAAATAATATAGACATAGAAAGAGAGACTGCAAAGAAGAATGCACATACAAGTATTGTCCAGAGCATGAGTGGTTGTAGACCAGATTTTTAATAAGGAACAAACTTGGATTCTATTTTAAATGTATTTTTCATTAGTTAAATTTATAGCTTCACACAACTATTTGGTTGGTGCCATCAATGAGGTTGAGTTGGTGCTCAATTAGGGGATTAGTGTCTCCTTGGGTTTTAAGCCCTTAAATATATGATTAGTGAGGTCATTACAAGTTAGTTCTTAGAATATGGGATGGGTGTCTCCTTAGGATTGGTGTTATAAAATATAACGAGTGAGGTTTAATTAGTGTAACAAATTTTTGTGAGGTTGGTTTAAAATAGTAGCTTTTAATAGCATTCTCACCATGTTTTTTCCCATTTGGTTTCCACGTATAAATTTGGTGTTATGAGCTTTGCTTTTATACATGTGAATCTGTATTGTGTTATTTAAGTTTTCATTTGTTTAAGATTCATTTTAAAAAATTTAAAGAATTGGTTTTTAGATCTACTGATTCACCCCCCTCTCACTAGATAGGTGTGTTTAACAATTGGCATTAGAGCCAAAGGTTATAAAAGAGAATCTTAATTAGCTTAGGTTGATCATAGATTCTAAACACAAAATAGCCATCCACAAAGGAATGTCATCAAATAAGGTACCTTTGTTTGATGGTCTAAATATGCCTTTTGGAGCATAAAAATGTAAGTGTATTTGACCTACTTGGGGTTTGATGTCTATATGTCTATTGAGAATGGATGTGCAACCCTATTGTTTCTCCTACTAATCAGGAAATGAAGAAGGCATGTCAAAATAATGCTAAAGCAAAGAATGTTATTCTTTCTAGATTATCAAATAATGAGTTTGTCAAAGTCATGTATTGTAAAAATGGAAAGGACATATGGATCAAATGATAGAGCATCTATGAAGGAGATGACAGAGTAAAACAAGCCAAGATTAAAAACCATAAGGGATAATTCAAGAGCCTCAAGATGAGTGAGAAAGAGAAGATTGTAGACTACCTCCTTAGGATAGATGATATTGTAAATGCAATCAGAGGACTTGGAGAGATAATGGAAGAGTCAACCATTATCAAGAAGGTTTTGAGATCTTTGAAATCAAAGTATGATTCTAAATCTTTATAATTGAAGAGGCAAGAGATCTGAACAAGCTCAAAGTAGATGAGATACATGGAACCTTCACTACATATGACATGAGGCTGGTAGGTGCAGACTCATCCAAGAGAGAAGTTACCTTCAAAGTTTGTAAGTTGGTAGAAAAAGAAGAATCTCCTAATTCTAAATTTGAGGAGGTTGATGATGTAGAGGGATATTTGATCAAAAAATTGAAGAAGGGTTTAGGTAAATGTAAAGGTAATTTACCCTTTAAATGCTTTAATTATGGAAATATGGGTCACTTTGTTGCTCAATGTCCACATAAAAAAAAGGATGACTCTGATTTAGCTGAGAAAAATCAAAAAGAGAAATCCTATTATCCCATGAAGAAGAAAAGCTTCTTTAAGAACAAAAAGGGGTTGTATTCAAAAGAAGATAGTGACTCGATGGATGACAACATTAGCTCAAGTGATGAGCATGATAGTGATTTTGTGTCCAAATAAAATGAAGTCCTATTCATGACATTTGAATCGACTTATTTATGCAAAAATGAGGTGGACTTAAAAGAAGATGAAGGAAAAGTAAATATTGAATGTGAACTCATCTATGTTTAAAAATAAATTGACAAGCTTAGAAAAGAAAATTCTAAACAAAAGAAGACTAGTCAAAAGGAGTTTTAGAAATTGACTAAAAGAAATGAGGAAATAGATCAGATGATAGTGAAATTGAAGACCCAAATTGAGGAGACAAAGAGGATAGAGGATGTAGTCAAAACTGACCTATAAGTGAAGTACTTAGAATGCTTGAAGATAGAAGAAGAAATCATGGATCTAAGATAAAAGGTCAAAAAATCCAAAGAATAGGTTGATAAAGACCTAATATTGAAAGGAGGATATGACATAATAGATGAATTGATTATCTCATAAAACCACTCCAATGAAATATTAGGTCTTAGATATGAGAAAGGAAAGAGTCACATGTTGAACAGAACTGGACATGTGTATGAAAACTTCAAGGCTGCAGTACAGTTAGTAATCAGAAAAGAAAAAAACTACATTCTTGAAGAGAAGAAAAACAATGAATCTATTCTTATAAAGACCAAGGTTGATTATACAAAAAGTAACATAATAACAAGGAATGTGAATAAATTAGAGCTCAGGAGACCTCCTTTATATTCTCAAAGGAGAGTGATAACTAGGTACTCTTCATCATTTTATGGTTATTGTTATAACTGTAATAATTTTGGCCATAGAGAAATTGGTTGTAAAGTTGTAACAAAAATAAGGAGAATATTATTAAGTAGAAATTAATTTTCCCCTCTATTAGATATAGATGTTTTATGCTACAACTGTAGTAATTTTGGGCATATAACAAAGTATTGTAGAACAAAGCCTGTTAAATCAAAATCTAACAATGATAAAAAGGTTGAGACTCTTGAAGTAAATAGAGGCTCAAAAAATAGTGACATAACAAAGGAAAGTACATTGAAGAATCCAAAGGAGTTATGGAAAAATAAAAATCAGTCTATGATTGCTCAAACTGTGCTACATGCTAAAGAGCAAAATCTATGGGTCATAGATAGTGGATGCTCAAAACATATGATTGGTGATAAGAGCAAATTCATCAATTTGAGTAGATGTAAAGAAGGGAATGTTAGTTTGGGAGATAATACTATAGTCAAAATGAAAGGTAAATGAACATTGCATATTGATGGAAAATTCCCTAAACATGATGTCCTTTATGTTAAAGTACTAAAACATAATCTAGTGAGTGTCAGTCAGATGTGTGACAATGGCTATAAAGTCATATTTGATGCTAAAGGTTGTGAACTAAGAAGGTCTGTCAAAACTATTGCATAAAGAAAAAGAACTGAGAGTAACATATATAATCTAATTGAAGTAAATGGTACAAATTATCTCATGAAATAAATTCATGAGAGCTAGTCATGGCATAGAAGGATGGGTCATGTTAACATTGACAATTTAGTCAAAGTAAGTAATAATAAGTGTGGAAAACACATGCCTAAGATAACCAAGCATGGTAATACAATGTGTAGACAATGTTAGCTCAGTAAACAGATAAGGGTCTCATTCCAAACTAAAGTGTATGCAACTAGAAAACCTTTATAGATAGTTCATACTGATCTTTGCAGACCAATCAAGACAAGAGGTTCCAAAGGAATGTATTATTTCATGTTTTTTGTAGATGACTACACCAGAATGACATGGGTGACCTTCTTAAAGGACAAGTTTAAATCCTTTGAGAGATTCAAGATTTTTAGAGACATGGTTGAAAATGAAATTGGTAGAAAGATCAAGTGCCTCAAATCTGACCAAGGTGGTGAATTCACTTCTAAATAATTCATAGACTACTATGAATAGCATGATATTAAGAGACACTACTCTACTACAAGAACTCCTTAGTGAAATGGAATTGTTGAAAGGAAGAACATGACTATCAAAGAGATGGCTAGAACAATGTTGAAAGAAGATAACTTGTCAGATGGTTATTGGAAAGAGACAGTCTAGACAATAGTAAACATCTTGACTAGAGTCCAATTGAGAGTAAATAGTGACAAGACTCCATATAATTATGGTATGGAAAGCCTGCTTCAGTCAAGGCTTTTAGAGTGTTTAGAGTAAATTCTACATTCAAAGGAAGGAGAAAAAGGATAGATAATTTTGAGTCGAGATGTGATGAGATAATATTCTTTAGTTATTCTACTCATATCAAAACCTATGTTATGAGAACAAAAGACTGCATAAGCTAGTGGAGAGCATCCATGTTAAAGTTTAAGGGATCCTCAAAGAAGAAACTAAACTTGTAAAGGAGATCAAAATTAAGGAACTAAAAGAAGAAGTTGAGGATGAAATATCATATAATGAAGAAGAGATAAAGAATATTGGCACCTTAAAGGTTTATTTAAAAGGACCATCCTAAGGAGAAGATAATTGACAACATGAATGGAGTCTAAAGGAGGAGAAAGGCAGTAATGAGCAAAGAATAGGTAAGTTTTGCTTTATTATCTAAAATTAAGCACAAAAGCTATGCTGAGGCTAGTAAAGATGAGAATTGGCAAAAGGTCATAGATGAGGAACTAAGCCAAATAGAAAAGAATAAAACCTGGCAGCTAGTTCCAAGACCCATAAACAAGAATGTCATAGGTAGAAAATGGGTCTTTAAAAAAAAATTGATTGAAGATGGAGTTGTTGTGAGAAACAAAGCTAGACTTTTTTGCAAAGGATATGCTTAGGTAGAAGGAATAGACTTTGAGGAGACATTTCCCCAATGGCAAGATTTGAAACCATCAAATTTTTTTTAGAATTTTCAATCTTTAAGAAGTTTAAAGTCTATCAAATGGATGTTAAGTTGTCTTTCCTTAATGGAACCTTGGAAGAAGTCTATATTGAACACCCTGAAGGTTTTTAGTTGACAGATGAATAAGACTAGGTGTGAAAACTGGAGAAATCATTATATGGTCTAAAACAAGCACCTAAAACATGGTATTCAATGTTGGATCAATATTTACGCATAGATTTATCAAAGTATGTGTAGATAGTAACTTGAATGTTTTGTCTAAAAATGGACATATGTTGATCATAGTTATCATTGTTGATGACATCATTTTTGGTGGTAGCAACAATAATATGTGTAAAGAATTTTCAAATCAAATGCAAAAGGATTTTGAAATGTCCATGCTAGGATAACCTACATTTTTTCTTGGTCTACAGGTTGCACAATCCAAAGAAGGGATATTCATATCCTAGACCAAGTATGCAAAGGAGATGCTCAAAAAAATTGCTATGGAGGATACCAGACTAGTTAGAACTCCCATGATAACTAGATGTAAATTGAGAAAAGGTTATGAATCTCTTAAGTGAATCATATAATTTATAAGTCTATGATTGGTAGTTTTTTATATCTCACTGCATCAAGATCATACATCATGTAGGTTGTATGTATGGTTTCTATATTCTAGGCTACACCAAAACAAACACATCTAAATGTAGTAAAGAGAATATTCAGATATATAAAAATCATAGCAGACTATGGATTATGGTATCCTTCAAGTGATGATTTCACTTTGAAAACATACACAGATGTTGATTGGGTAAGAAGCACCAATGACAGAAGAAGTAATAGTGGTGGTGTATTCGTCCTTAGTAAAAGACTTGTTTTATGGCTGAGTGAAAAATAAGAGTCAATTACACTATGTACAATAGAAGTAGAATATGTTGCAATAGTGGCATGTTGCACTCTAGTGTTTTGAATAAATCAGTCACTAAAATATATTGAAGTGGAGTTCAAGGGACCAATTCCCATTCTATGTAACAATTCAAGTGCTATAAATATATCCAATAATCTGGTGATGCACTCTAAAATAAAGCATATATCAATAAAGTATTACTTTCTAAGAGATAAGTTTGGTGATCAAGAGGTCACAATGGAATATGTTCCAACAAAAATTTAAATTACAAAAATATTCACGAAACCTTTGCCTAAGGACCAATTTGAAAATTTGAGATAGTAGTTTGGAGTGGTAGCTCCTACACCACATCACTAGTTTTTAGTGATCAGACATGTCTCCAGGGGGATTATAAAAGGGACATCACTAACTCATGGAAGAAAATGAGTTTAAGAAATTGTTTCATGGTCTAAATGGGGAGTTTTTCCTAAATTATTATTATGTTACAGGTTCGAGGATCAAAACAATGTCATACCTAAAGCAGTGCACTTTAGATGGAGGTACTTGACTTTGTGGTAGAGATACTTTGTCATTAATGTCAAAGGGGCAGAAAATAGCAAGATGCAAGTGAGAAATAGAGATTGTGCTACTTTTTAGAGGATTTTTTTCCATCAATGACAAAGGGGGAGATTTTTGGACATATTCATTGATGTATGAAGGTTTGTCATTGATGTCAAATGAAGAATATACTTTCAAGAATTAATGACAAAGGTGTTGAGTTGAGAAAAATTATTGTAGAGATCCATGGAGTTGTGTGTGTACCTTGAATTACTATGAAAATACAAGAATAATCATTTGAATGTCTTGGCTAGCATGGTTATGTTGATAGATATGGCTAAGTACACAAGTGGATGTTAACAACATTTGCACATATCTCTTTGTGGTCTATGTTCTAAGTCATAAGGATGAGTAGAGAAAACTCTACAAAATCATAAGGTTGTTCCTCAGCTAAAAGTCTACTATGTTTCCATACTTAGTTGATTTAAAACCTTTGCATTTGTCCAGGGAATTCTTTTGGAAAAATGGTTTAGACTGTGTCGAACAAAATGTCTGCAACAAAGTTTTCAAAGGAAATGAGTACAATCTAGAATTCTCTTGAGAAAAGTGGTTTGGAAAATTCTTTCAAAAAATGGCTAAGTCTTTGTCAAAAAAATTATCCCAAATAAAATTTTTGAATGGATCTTTTCAAAAATGCTGAAGGGTAAGTGAACTATTCAAAGTTCCTAAAGGATACTTTGCCAAAGTTCCAAACGGAATGTGATCCAAACAAAAATATTTAAGGGCAATTTACCAAATTTTTGAAGTGAATGTGACCCATTTTTTTTTTAAAGGTACTTTGCAAAAGATCCTAAAGGTACATTCTATTTTCCATTTGACTTGTTACAGCCAGGAACTAGTTGCTTATGTTATAACTTAAGCCTTCCTTGTCATAAATAAATTAGCCCTTTGATATAACTATTAGCATCTACAAAATAGAATAAGACTTTCTATTTTCCTAAGTCTATGACTTAAGAAATTATCTAAGCTTGTTGGAAGATCAATAGTTCATAATGCATCGCATGTAAATGATCCAATGAAGTAAAGCAAAGTCAAATTGTAAAAGAGCCCTCTGAGTGAACATGCAAGTTACAAGTGTCACATTCATGCTAGTTGAAGATCAATGATTCATGCTTGAACAAAGAAAATTACCCAATAAAGCAAATCATAGTCCACATGTCAAAGGACCCTCTAAGTGAATGTGTAGATGACAAGTGTCAAAAGCTCACAAGTTTTATAGAAGAATCTAATGGTGCATGGATGATTATGTAATTCATATCCAATAGGTGATATGATCTAAGATCATTAAGCTACTTGACAGCTAAATAACAAGCATCTTCAAAGATCTAATGATGTGCAAAATCTAGGACAAAGTAGATCCAATAAAGTATATAGATCCAAGGCATAAAGGTGCTCAAAGGTTAATGACTCAGTGACATAGTTAAAGGTCGAGCATGTCTAGCATGATCTAATAGAGTGAAAGGTCTCGTTAATGTCATGGTAAATGAGATGAAGTTAAACATGCCAAAGGTTAATGACTAACTTAGTTAAGGATCATGCATCTATTAAGATTAGATGATACATGAGAGCTTGGATAGGAAATATCTAATGGAGCGTAAGGACCTAGATGGAATAAATTAATCACTATTTAGAGACACAAAGGTTAGTTAAGGATCGATCATCTTCGAGGACATTGATGGAGTGAAAATGATCCAAAGACACAAGAGGTAGAAAGATGATGCAAAAATATCATTATTTAACCAATGTCTTAAGTAAAGACTGTGCATCTATGGATATCTAATGGCACACCTTTTTTAGAGTCTTGAGATTGAGGGACACATATTAAAGATGACCAAAGGTAAAGTTAGAAAGCATTCAAAAATTTGATGAAGTGAGTTAGTTTCAAGGATGACACAAAAGAGGAGATCAATGGATAGCATTTAAAGTTTTAAATGCAAATGGATAGTCATAAGAATCTAGAATTAAGGTTGGAGGAAATAATTAGTCGATCTTTTGAAAATTTGTGAAATAAAATGGCTAGTCACAGAATCATTTCAATCTTGAAAATGTTGTAATTGAAGTGACACAGGAAGAATTCCAAGAGGCTTATAGAAAGGAAGACAAACAATCATTTACATGGAATGAGAAAAGTCAAGTCACAAGTGTAGAGTGTATAATGTTACGAGACTCATCTAAGCATCGATTGATGATATGGTCAAATATGAGAGAGATATATTATGTCAAATAGAAAAAATGAGACACAGAGAAAGAGTTATGTAGAGTGTTAATTAGACATATTCAAACATAGAAAAAGGGTTTGAAAGGGTATTAGGCAGTGTGTTGAATAGAAGAATCTAGACACAGAAAGAGAGACTGTGAAGAAGAATGCACATACAAATATTATACAGAGCATGAGTGGTTACAAACCAGACTCGAAATAAGGAATAAACTGAGATTCTATTTTAAATCTATTTTTCATCAGTTGGAGTTGTAGCTTCATATAACTATTTGGTTGGTGCCATCAGTGAGGCTAAGTTGGTGTTTAGTTAGGGGATTGGTGTCTCCTTAAGGTTGTAGCCCATATATATATGATCAGTGAGGTCATTATGAGTTAGTGTTCATAATAGGGGATCAATGTCTCCTTAGGATTGGTGTTATGGAATGCAGCCAGTGAGGTTCAGTCAATGTAACAAATTTTTGTGAGGCTCGAATAGAACAATAGCTTCTAGCAGTATTCTCATCATGGTTTTTCCCTTTAGGTTTCCACGTATAAATCTAATGTTATGAGATTTGATTTTGTGCATGTGAATCTTTCTTTTGTTCTTTAAGTTTGAATTTGTTTAAGATTCATTTTAAAAGTTTTAAGGAATTGGTTTTGAGATCTATTGATTCACCCCCCTCTCAGTAGATAAGTGTGTTCAACAATTACCTTATCCCATTACAATATGTTTCTAATGAACACCTTTGACTCTTTATTTTCTCTTCCTTCAAAGACATGTGAGGCGTCTACCTTTGCACTTACACCCAAAAATAAGTACACTTTCACCCACTACAATGCCTCCTCTAGGGACTATTGTGAACTTTCCTTAAATTTTTGATAAATTCCAATACATATTATTGTTACTACCATTTTATTATTTTCTTTTATAATACCTTTTTTTAGTATGTTGTTATCGTCAGTTTATTTTCTTTTTCTTTTTATTTATTTTTTGGCATTACTATAGACATGGTTACTAATAATTACTAGAATAAATATCTTAAATATATTTATTTAAAAGTTTTTTTCTTAAATTATTTTAATGTGATTGTTAGTATTTTTTAGTATAAATATTTTAAATATATTTACTTAAAAAATGTTAAGAGATATTAATTGTAAGATTTTTATATTGGATTTTTTATATATAGAAAATATTTATAATTTTATTACTTTTTTTGCATTTTTTTATTGGTGATAAATCATGTCAATTTAACTATGTATATGTGTCAAACTCAAAATAATCCTTCACAAAAAAAGGAGGGCTCCAAACTCCACTATAGAATAAAGATATTGGGATTTTTCAATTAAATTTTTGAGAAAAAAAGAATATATTTTAATGACATTCAAATGATCGTCAAATTTAAGGTTAGAATTAAAAGTTAACACACTCACTATATTATAACCTACTATTACTACGGGATGCCATTGTACAATCCCTATTTACCTAATAAATAATAATATTTTTTTATTACAAATTTTAGTGGAAACAAATTATCATATTGATTAATTAAAAATATAAAGATAAAAGAATGCAATAGTCAATTGGTCTTTACGGCTGAAATTAAATGACAACTTATAAAATCATAGTTTAAAAATAAGAGATTCAAAGTATATAGTTAATAGCTAACATTAAATATCAAGCACAAGCAACTATATTAGATGAAGGACTTGGTAGATCAACCTTGTGATGGATGATAGATTAAGAAGAGGTCTCCACTGACAAAAGATTCGATGTCACCCAACTATCCTAAACCTAATCTTGCACATCCAAAAGCAAAAGCACTCCCCACCTAAATGATGGGGTAATGAACAACCTAACATCCATAACATCATGAACAGGGGAGGTCCAACATGATGACCCAACTACATATTTATCATGCAGATGAGGGCTCTAATCTCTCTACTAAAAAATAGAATGAAGAAATGACTGTCCAAAAATGAAAATTATTTCTTATAATTATAAGCCACCACCCTTTTTCCAATTGTTATATAAATTTTTTTTTAATTCCATAAATAGACAACTAAATAGGATGTGAAACTCTAAATATAAAACAATAAATGTTAGTGCCGACATAAAATTGAGGCTAACTATCTAGCCTAAATTTCAATGATATCAAAGGTAAAAGTTAATCAAAGTGTATAAAATCACATGAGATTATTCATTTCTGCCTATATTCAAATCGCAATTTGACCGAAGAAAATATCTTGTCTGCTATTCCACAGACAATTTAAAACAAGGAAACATGGAGAGAGCATTGGCTTCGTGGATGGAGGGGAACCAGGAAAGACTCAAAGCTGCGTCGTTGGAGGTAGCGCTTATCGAGTAGCAGGATGTGGAGCTTAAACTGTCGGGGGGCTCCAAGTTCCAGCTTATAGTGCCCTCTAAGCTTATGACGATGGGTCTGGACAATGCTGATGATTTCTTCATGGCTTTTAGTCTAGGAAAACCTGAAGAAAATAGCAATAAATTTGAAGAGAGTAAAGTTCCTGAATGAAAAGCTTCTTAACGTCCAACCTGAGCTAGGCCTCAGAGCGCTGGAAATGGTTATGGATCACATTGTCAACACGTTTGCTATGGAACAGCGAAAATTTAAGGAGCTTGATAAAAAAGTAGAGAGACAGTTTTGTTGTTGCAGTCTTCCGGATTTGAATTGGCTTGTCTATATTTACTTGGAACTTATTCCTTTTGTTATCCATTTGATTCATTTTGTTTTCCATCTCAGACATTTTACTTTTTAAATCCTCAACTATTTCAGTTAAAGCCCCTATTTCCTTGTTCAAAGTCAGATTTTCATGGTAATCTTTCCCAAAACTTGTAGATTCAGTTGATTGATTTGGTTTTGAGGTCCTCAGTTTCCTTCAACACAAGTTTCAAGGTTATCTTATGGATGTTAACCTTCCTTTCCAAATATCTAATTTTAGTGAGGGTTGTATTGTTCTTAGTGTTCTTTCTTTTACTATTTCTCTTATCAGGATCTTTAATTTGGCTTAGTTCTAGGTTCCCCAAAAAATTATCAAACAACTTATCCCTTGGAGGAAATGCATTGATAGATGAAGGAACACAAGGATCTTGGACGAAAAAAACACCCAATTGGT
>JARHVA010002115.1:2637500-2712500 GCA_037957365.1 Torreya grandis
TATAGTGCATATAGGTTATTAAAATTTAGGATTGGTGACTACCAATCCATAATGTATACAAAATTTTAACACTATTATAAATGTGTATGCATTTCTTATAGTGTTGAAATCATGTACATGTTTATTATAGTAATTAAATTACATACACGCTATATTTATTAGATAGAAAAATAAAATGTGACCAAATCCCCAACTAATTTCACTTTACTTTCCCTTGGTGTCTCATCTCTATCTATGATGCGTACATTTTTCTTCCACAAGGATAAAACAAATTATCATTTCCGATTGCCTTGATAAATTGATAGTTCCACCATAGAGGGGAGGTAACCAATAAAAATTCAAACCCATTAACACTAATTTTAAAAATTATTTTTTAGTCACATTATTTTATTACTAAAACTATTATTTTGAACAACCCATTCAAGTGTAAGACAAAATCTTCCTATCCCTCCTATCCCTCATAACCCCTCCTATCCCTCATAACCCTCCTTTAATTCCACAAGACCTCAAAGGTAGTAAGGAATATTTGGATACATACATAGTCAATAAAAAATACAAATTAAAGATACAATCAGGAGAATGACGGAACCCAATTCTACCAGCACCCACTTAACATATTTGGGTAATACCCTAGAATAAGTACTGGGATAAGATGACTCGATAATGAGTTAAATTGGTATATGGGATTCATATGGGAATAAATGTAGAGTTTAATATGCTAAAATATTATCAACATGTGACGTGAAGGAATTTAAAAAAAAAATCAAAATCAAAATTTTGCCTTATTCATTGAGGCATAAATTAATGCACCTTTTCCATTATCAACAAAATGGTTCCCCATCCATTGATGCTAGCATAATTTGATAAGAAGAAATTTTTAGGATTTATGGTAGGTGGTGTTTAATTTTGCACATTGTAACAACCATGAGGTTATATTGTATTTTCAAAATCTATTATGATTTTGTCATATAAATGATTCCCTATTATTTTGACTACTAAAAGTTATAGGGTTGTGAGAAAGGCTATGTTCAAGATAGAATAGATGCATGTACATGCCTAGTTAGGATGCAAGCATCGCTACCCAAAATCCACATCATCCTAATATCCCTTCTATAGTGAAGAAGGCCACTGATATTGACACTTTTAATGTGTTTGGTACATTTAATGACACACTCATTCAAAATATGAGTAATATTTCAAATATTAATGATGGAGAGGGTGGACGTGGGGATAATCCACCTAGTGTTCCTTCCTAACCACACCTTTGAATATATTATGGTGATATATGGAATGGACCTTCAGATGATGATGGTGGTGATTCCAAGGGCCTAGATGGTATAGTTTCAAGTGATGAGATTTTTACATGGACATTTAATGTGTATATGTTGACTACATATATACAGGTATCTTATATATTTGGCATGTTAAATTCCATTTATATTTATATTTAAAAGTTAACAGTTAATTTGCATATAAATTCAATAATATACACATAATTATTTGTCTTAGGAAGAGACGGTACCATAATTTTCACAGCTATTTTATGGGTCATCTACTACTACATTTGTTGATGTTAATTAGTCTATGTTTACATTTATGGAGGTAATTTTTAATTAAAATTATACTTCATTTACATGTATGTGTGTGTGTGTGTCTATATATATATATATATATATATATATATATATATATATATATATGCTCAACTAAATAATCATATATCTTTTCTCCATTTGATGGACATAGTGTTCTCCATATTTGGAGGATGAAATAGACACATACATTATTGTTACAATATCATATATGTAAAAACTCATTAGGGTAAGTTAAATTTTACTTTTGAATTGTAAATATATATTTGTTTTAATAATTTCACTCTATACTTGAGAAATTATAGCTTACAGGAATATATTGTGTAAGTAGGGTTTTTTGATGACATATGATAATCCCATTTAAAGTTTTACCAAAATACCTTCTCATGTTTCTCCCCTTTTGACACTCACGCATGCACCTTGACCTATTACTGGCCTTGCTAAGAATCAAGGACAAATTGAGCATGGCCACAAGATCATAGTAAGTGCATGCTTAAAATAAATTTGTATTAGTTTAATATTAATTTATTAACATAATTGCATGTCTAGTAGGTAAATTTTATAATAATATTCATATATGAATAGGTCTAGATATAAGCGAGTTATGAGTGTAGAATGACTTGTAGTCAGATCCTAGAGGAATCTATGCATGTGAGGGATCTCCATCTAATCGATTGGCATCTTAGGGAGAGTCTTATTCGAGGAAGGAGAAGAGAGGGATGTTTTTTTATGAGTAGGATGTCTTAGATGATGTACTATTTTTGTATGTCTATATGGATATGTATGCATTTTTTTGCATTGTATGCATATATGGAATTTGGTTGACATTTTATTATGTTATTAGATGATGTAAATTTTTGTATACCTAAATGGAGATATACACTTTTTTGGCATTTTATTCCTCTATTACATTCATAAAACATTCTAATATGTTTTTATTTTGTATGCCTTTATGGATTTTTTGATTACACACACATGTGCACACATGCATGCACACACACATGCACAAACACACACACACACACACACACACACACACACACACACACACACACACACACACACACACACACACACACACACACACACACACACACACACACACACACACACACACACACACACACACACACACACACACACACATGTTCACATTTTTTTGTTATCATATTTAAGGTACAAATTGGCTCAGATTATTATTTAAAAACTAAATTTGATGGTTGTATGGCCATAATTTAATATGAACATCTTAAGTATGTCCCTCATGCAATTATTAAAACCAAATTCTAATCCTTCAATATATGCTATCATTAATACTATAAGGGATAAAATAGTATAATGTTTGATATAGAGTAATATATTATTCTAAAATGCCTCTCAAGATTAGGCTACACCATTTGATGTTTTTATTTGTGATCACTTATTTTAATGGGTTACTAATATTGGCTACATAGGGATAGTATTATCATCCTTATTAGTTTTTTAATGACATTTCACTATTCTATTTATGGATACCCTTGCTAAACTGGCTTGATATCATTTTCATCTTATTGTTCACATTTTTTAATCATTAAAATTATTAATATAATTAAGTCTTTGTAATATTTTGGTACTTATATATATATATATTTTACATCAAAAACATTGTTCTCTCCCTATCCACTACACTCAACTTGGCCATTTATTCTCTTGTCATTATATACTAGCATGATAATGTTAAAAATGATACAACATATTTGATGAAATGTGATACTCTATCTTATGCTTCCCAAATATATTGGATAGTTATTCCATATTCACTCTTGAAGAACAAAATTCCTCACTGCCATATCATGCAAATGCGGTTAACTCCATTATTTATTATTTCAATAGATGGAAGACAACAAATAAATTTGAGGTTATTATTAAATATACATGTCAATAAACATCTTATATTTCCATGTATTTTATATATGATGCCAAGAATGGCTTCTTACCTTTACCGGATTGCAATGGTAATGGGGACTCCTCTATGGGTTGTTTGTCCTTGATGTCTTCTTCTTTGGTAACTATTATTCTTCATTAATTATCTATTGAATTTTAGGTGCTATAAAAACTCCTTAATTACTAATTTTAGACACATATTCCTTCTTATAATGCCCTTTACAAATATTTAGGTGATGCTGTGAATGAAAATTCCAACATTTTGCATGTCAATACCCATGCATGTTGTAATGAGTGCAATAAATCTTGATCATGTCCTTTCACAACATTTCCTTATTCTTTACCTTAATATCACACTAATTTATAAATTGGTATTCACAAATTTCATCCTTATTTCTTGTTACACCTTGATCTCTTCTTTGGCTTCAAGACTGTTGTAAACAATTTTTCCTTCTTTTGAAATACTTTGGATTGGTAGTGATAGATTTATTATTTAAACACATGGAAAAATAATGGTTATTCATTAAACAAAATTAAAATGGGTAGGTATTACAAAATTAATTTTCTATATGGACTTTCCTTATACAATTGAAGCAAATAATGGAATTCTCATCTCTTGCATACCTTAATGGAATAACTTTATACATTTTACTTGTCTATGTTTAACGAAGTGGTTATGTTATAGCTCATCACTTGGGGTTTTCTCTAATTAGATATGATTTACATTATTGATTTATACTTCTACCTTTATTTAAAGGTTGTCCTCTTCTTGGAGTCAAATTACATTCACCCATGTAATCATGAAGTGATGTTGTGTTGTCTCCTTTTTCATAGAGTTTCTTCACTTATCTTATAGACTCTTATTTTGCCCTTTTAAGTAACATAATTATTCCTTGATATTCATTACAAACATGTCCATTATTTATTTATTTCAACTATTCATTAGATTTGATAAAAATAATTATCATTTTACTATATAATTATATATTTTTTAGTTAGTGACTTAGGATGTTTATCATTGAAATTTTTCCATGATTCAACCACTTTGGAGAATTATAAATAACAAAACTCAATCTTGTATTTTGATCCCTTTCCAAAACCTTTATGAGATTTCTCATTTTTGCCTATTCTTGTCAAGCCATGTTCCATCATAACCAATATTTATTAACAACTTAGAGCCAATTCCATCTATCTTGTTTTGAAAACTACCAAAGTACTCATTAAAATGGTACAAACCTTACCAAACATACCCCAGTCATGGTCTATGCATCCTTTGTAGAGGTTGGTATATTTTGTATGGTAAAATCTAGTAAAATATTTAAAAAAAAATGTAGTTAAATATAAGTATCTTAATAATAAATGAAAACTCAAAATTTTAGTGCCAATTGTGTCACTAGAGCTAGGATAAAAAAGAATAAATGGCATTTAGAATTATTATGCTATTCATAGATCATCCATTAGAGTAGTAAAATCTTATAAATAATCAAGTAACACTAAGGATAATAAAAGGTTGTAGTTAAATCATTTTAAGGTTTCCACTTTCCATTAGAAAATCATATAAGAAAATTTATAAGAAAATAATATTATAATCTAAGGATATCTATCATCCTACAATTATACATTAGATACTATTGATGCTTCACTATAGCCATCTGATGAATGTGATCTCTCAAGATTTTTAATGTTATGAACCTATACAATCATATAACTAAAATATTAAATATATTGATATATAAATACATTTTTTTTTTGTGAGAAGTAATAACTCCTCAATCACTTGCCACTTTGAGGGGGATACCTCCTTATCAGAGTATTTGAATCCAATTGATATATTTTAGTTGGATTCATTATAATGTCATATGCCCATTTATTTATATAAGTTATAACCCACCCAACTCCTCAGTCATATACATGTGGTACTAAACTATTATTCCTTATTATTTATTCTAGAACTATTCTACCCATAATATACACTGTATTCTTCTACCTAGGTATATTACATTTCATCCCCATTGACATGTTTCATACTTAAAACATGCATTGAATTATATATCAAAAATACATAGAAGATTAGATGCAGGCCCCGCCATGTATTATTTTCTTCTTTCACTTCTTCCTCTTGTGCTTGGAGATGTGCAAGTACAATGTGAAATCAAGTACTATAACATTAGGGTGAAGTGCACAGAGACCTATGGATGTATAACCTAAACTTGAAACATGTCACTCATGAGGTTAGTGTTTAGCACTAAAAGTTGAATTGTGATGATCATCACCTCAAAGAAATAATAAGGGTTCTCAAAATGGGTTTTTGGGTTAACCAATAGAGGATACATGCCATCCCCATTAGTATTATTATTAACACACATTGGTTTTAGAGTGCGTACCATAGCCAATATCTGTATTATGATTGTTTTAGGTGAAGATGAGGGATTGAAATCTTTAATTTCTAGCTTAGATAGTTCTATTACCATCTTGGGCTCTTTGAGTACTATAGTTTCTTGCTCAGTCACTTTTGTGGCTTGTTTGGATGAATCTGGTGTTGGTTTGGCTTGGTAGTTATCTGGTGATGACATTTACAAGTGATGTGATATTTTAAAATCATATCTAATCCCATGGATTCCATCATGATTTGATGTTTCCACATGTTTACCTCTACTCGAATCCCTTCTTTAAGTATGATGATGAAGGATCTTCGATAAAAATCATCAGATAGTGGATCAACTGGATTAATGATCTTGTTAAACTCTATTTTATATTCTCTAACTATTCTTGTTTGATGAAGTTGAGTAATGTTCTTGATGAGATTACCTTTAGATAAAATTAAAACATCCATGATTACGATTCAGTGGACATCATTTTCAAATCAAAATACATCCTAGCACTTTTTTATAACACAAAATATAAATTAGTAAAATTCTTATAATGTTTATAATAATTAACAAAATTAAAAATTAAAAATTATTATAGAAATACAAATTAGAGATGCAAAAAATCTAGAAACATTTTCATGTGATTATTTAATATTGAGATAAGCATGTAGAAGAAAATTCCTTTTTTAATAGAAGTCACTAAAACTATTATAAAATTATGATTTAATAACTAAATTACAAAATTTAAAATGTTCTAGAAATTTGAAGATAAGGTACACAAAACCCATAAATTGTTTGGCAAGATTATATATTGTTGGAGAGATACATGTAGAAGAATGGTTGTGTTTTTTAAGGACAAAAAATATAAATATGAACTTGAAACTATAAATAAATGACAAATCCAATTGGATTCACAAAACAACAAAAACTTTCACTTTTATAATTATAATCTCCAACTCAATAAAAGAAAACATATCTCTCAATCTAAAAAAATAAAACCACTCATAATCTACTTTACTACTACATCAAAATACCTATGAACATATTAGAAAACCATCCCTAAAAATTTGTAATTGTACGATCCACAATAATGAAATACAAAAACTATGAAATCAAATATCCTCTTCTAAAATAATAAATAAACATAATGTCTATCCACTTTCTGATTACCAAGATCTCATTAAGTCAAGGTGAGAGCATATGGTGAACTAAACTATAAACTCTTAATTGCACAATGACGTAGAGGTAAAGGGGAGAATTTTACAAAACATCATTATTGGCTCTGTTCTTGTCAATAGAATTCATTTACATGTTATTATTATCTTTATTATCTTTATACCAAACTAGTTTCACTCTCTTTGCTCACTATCTATGTTAGTCTCCTTGAGTGGATTCTATTTCTTATAAATTTAGAGGTACTTCTTGATGGAATTATACCTTTCACATGACACCCAAATTTAGTATCTTACCTCATCACATTCGTTTTATTCATGACTTCCTCTCACACCTTCACTACCTTTTCACTAGGTAAGTTTCTTAGGTCTCAAGGACCAAAACATGGTATAGGACTCAAGGAGTCAATATCTTTGCATGGATAGTCTAAGCTGATAAAATCAAACATATCTAAACCCTTTTCAATTTAAAAAACAAATTCCAACATTCTATTTCACATACAAGGCCCATCTTGGTCTCCTAAGGCTTGTAACTTTATTTTGGACACATCTTGGTTTGATAAATCCATCAACTCCTCTAAATATCTAAGGAAATTTCTATCCACCTTATATCTTATTTGATGTTTTTTTCAATTTTCATAAACTAACTCCACATTTAGCACACATTTCCTTTGTAAATGTTCTCCAAACTAGGCCTAATTAGCCCTTGCACACACTCCAACCCTAGAAACTATAATTTATGGTATCCAATAAAACTAAAACATATTTTTATTATCTTAACATCAAATTTAGTAGGATTACAAATTTTAAGAATTTTTTAAGGGTTAAAACTCCCTCAAACCTCAAAACCCTAGTCTAGGGTTTTCTGATCCTTGTTATGACTTGAAAGCACAAATAATTGGATTGATAATGTTTCAAAGACTTAAATCACTCTTTTAAATTTGATTTCTATATGTATCAAGATTTATCACCTTTTCCAATCATTGTAAATCCTTCTTAAATCCACATTTCATGTTTTCTAATTGAAATTGTGTTTGACTGTGTAGGAAATGTTGTAACCTACAGGTTTGTGTTCCTTAGAAAACCATCTAACCCTCACCTAGGTTATGCTAAAGTTAATCCACCTTGATACACTCTCAAACTCACCTCATCAAATGTCCAATAACCATCTATTCATTTATATTACTTTTACTTATTCCCTGACTATGCAAATAGGGGTATGAGAGTAAAGGCTTGTGTTTACTTTAGTGAAATGATTTCTCATCCAAGCGATTCACGAAATTCTAAGGTTAATCATCCAATTTATATTCTCCTTGTTCAATATCAATACTCATTCAATAAAACTTTCATTCATAATTTCAAACCTTAACTTCATTCCTTAATACCCTACACATAGGGTTTGGATTGCACACACAAGATTTCATTATTGAAGGAGACTGTGAGTTCAAGTTTAAATCTCTAAATATGTTTCATTACAGGAAATATATTACAACCAATAATAATATTTTATACTTCTCTTTTCAAACATTAAAATGGTTTATAGATATGAAACACCAAATAAAAGCCTTACTCACCTTCTTACTAGATTAGTATGATATATGTGCAAAACTCACCAACAGAGGATGATCTTACTTTATTGATATCTTTATAATTTAAAAATTACATTATATTCATATCTAATTATGAGGATAATAAATAAATAATCCCTGTGTCAAGGGAAACTTTCTTGTGTTATCTTTGAGTAATCTACTACCTTCCTCTTCTTTATTTGGAACTTGTAATCCTTATATTCACCCCGTACCAAACACATCAAAAACTTTTACATGAAGTTATTAATTACTTAATACAATACATGATCAATCATAAATAATGATAAAGCTTAGAGATAACAAAAAGCTCATAACAAATTCTTTTATTCATAGGGTTCATCTTCAAATTACATGAACATCCCATGAATGGGCTTTGATAACTTTTTCTTGAGAAGTTACACTTTTCTCTACATTGCTTCCCTATTTTACTTCTTGGAGCCTTTCCTCAAAACAAATAATAATGTGTGTCATATGCATCAGAAAAACTAATTTAAAAATAAATATAATCAATTTAGGCATTATATATGATCGACCAAATCTCAAGTATAATGATAATGTGATAGAAATGATAGAGGCATAAATATAAATAGTCATAACTTAACATCTTGTAGATAGAATAAATCAATACTCATGTATAAACATAGTGTAATAAACTTATGGAAACTAAAGGGAAGGAAGACAAATAAATGTTAGTCATAAACCAATAAAAATAAACAAACCTAACTAACAAAATAAGAACCTAAGGAAAAAAATTATACAAAGGCAAATGTTATTCATCAAGAAAATTTTAAAAATTGAATAAAGTTAACAAATAAACTAAGGTACAATCAATAAATAACCAAGCTAAAATAAAAACAAAAAACAATGGATTTTAAGAAATAGCAATAGACATCCTAAGTTAAGGTAGATAAATATAGAAACAAGAAAAAGCGTAATCAATAAATAATTAATTTAAAGCCAAATAAATAAATAAACTATTTAAAGGCACATAGGCAAAATAATGGTAATAAACTCATATAAGATGAATGAAATTTATAATAAAATATAGGAAATCAATGAAATACAACTACTTAATGAAAATATTCATGCATGTGTAATAGAAGTGTTATGCTTGTCAAATAGTTGCCCTTGGGTTATAAGTAATAATGAATAAGTAAGAGGTTAGGTAAAGGTGGATCCTTAGCTATAGGAAGTGATGATATAAAAATGTTTACCTCTAGGCTATAGGAAAAAATAACATAAGAATGATTAGGGGAAATAAAAGAATAGTTAAGTGATGGCTAAGATGACTTTAGATGCACTAGGCAAATGGATGTTGCCTACATAGTCCCATGGACACAAGTTACAACATGGACTTTAAGACAAATGAAGTTATCCTAGGATGTGGGAAAAGAAGAAAATTAATGAAAAGGAAATAATTTATTATAGAAAAAAAATAGGAATGGGCTCACAAAATGACAAGAATGTGAAATAAAAGAGGTTGTCACTCATGATTGTGAGAATATAATGCACAAGAATTCATGACATTATGATATTGTAATTTAGGTTTAAACTGCACTAAAAGACAAAGGGAGAGTGTTCAAAAATGAAATTGGTTAATAATTCATAATTTTCACTACATTTGGGGCTTAGAACAAGAATAATGTCACAAAATGGAGAGAGCATAAATGACTCATAAAATGGTGAGAACATAAATGACTCATAAAATGGTGAGAGTGTAAATGACTCATAAAATGATGAGAGTGTAAATGACTCACAAAATGACAAAAGCATATTTTAGGTTGCTCGTAAAATGGTAAGCGTATAAAAGAATCATAAAATAGTGAGATCTATCTAAGGTTTCTTGCAAAACAAGGAGAGCATTGAAATAAGGGTGGTCAATCTGACCTAAGAAAATAATGATCTCTACCTACATAGTCCAAATACACCTTAAACCACTGTAATTTACCCTATAGTGAAGAATCTGACTAGGTAACAACAAGTTTGTAAATAGGCAAATGGCACAAGTAATGACATGGTAAGGTAAAGCTTTAAAAAAAAATAGAAAACATCCTATCATCAACCAAGTCAATACCTATATGTGAAGGTTTAACAGAATGATAAACATATGATTTCCCCAAGTAAGGATATATACAAGGGAATGACATGTGGAGATAAGATATCCTGGTATAATCTACATGCTTTATGTTAGGCCATTAGGGTGAAAAGTACAAGCTTGGCCTAAAAGTGTGAATCAATGGTGCCCTTAAGCAAGGATACTATAAAGGGAAGGACACACCAACAAAATAGTTAAAGGGTTTTGGAACCAATAATGAATTTACCCTCTTAGAGCATATTTGGGAAGGACACATCCCAATAATGTCTAAAATAATTCACTCAATGACTAAGTTAACCCAAAGTGGTTGGATGAAGGATTGTTGACTAAATTTAAGACATGACAAATGTTTTTAAATTTTGTGGCTTTATATCTCTCTAAGAAATTTTAAGCTATTTTCAAATGTTTAGGGTATTTTGGTTATTTTGAATGTTTTTAGGTATCTTAACTCATTAGATACTGATAAGATAAAAATGGTGATGGATCACAAAATAGCGATAGCATTGGATTAAGTTGCTCATAAAACAATGAGAGAATAGAAATATGGCATGAAATAACAAGGTAGGGTAAATGGAAAGGTATAAAATAATGGTAATGTAAGGCAAATGGAAAAGAAAGACATGAAATGATGGTAAGGAGAATGGTAAAGCATGATTATGTTGATCCTGCTAATGTGGATATTCATCTCTTGATTAACATATAATACAACCAGAATAGTCAATGATCTTGATCTCTATCCCACACCCACTCTGAATAATTGCTCTATTAAAAACCTCCAATTGATGTAAATTCTAATAATGTTGTTGTTTTGATCTTCATTGGTTGTTGATTTTGTTTCCTCCAAACCTCTAGATAATATGTCTTCATATCCTTAATGAATGAAAATGTATCTAGGATAGGTAAATAATGATAGGCATTGGATAAAAGGTCTTATTGGGAAATGGAATATAGGTCTATAATGGAATATATAATGGTGGGGTAAAAAATGAAGATAGATCTTTTTAGTCACACACAATGTTGTTGATTCTAGATTTTAAATAATATTTATTGTGGTAGGGCCACAGACTTTTTAATATGTTCTTTATAGGACCACTAGATGTTTCTATTGTTTGGGCCTGAGAGATGCTGTAATTTGATAATGCTTTGGATTAGCAATTTTACTAATGTAGAATTCAATAATTTATTCATAACGTAATGAAGAACTATTGTGCTCAATTATTGGTTCCTCAAAGAGGTTTTCACTAATAAATTTGTATTGATTGTCCCATAATGCCTCTGAGAGGGTTTCACTAAGGAATGTTGACTTTTGACTTTGATTATCTTCTATCACCTCAAATAAGGTTTCACTAGAAATGCTATGTTTGGACATTGATTGTCCCCTAACACCTCTAAAAAGTTTTTAGTAAAATATTGTTCCTACTAAACATGAATGTGGTCTCAGTAGCCTTGATTTTGTGCAATTGGTATGTTTTCATAGATGTAGTTCAATAATGTGTGATTCTGTCAATCCTAATTGACACTTACAGGAGGTGGAATGTTAATATAATGGATATGTTGATTGGTTTCAATGAAAATTGTAATGGTAAAAGGAAACATAATTCTCATAGAGGATACTAGGAGAACTTGTGCCGATGTTAAAGATAATGTCCTCAATAACCATTAAAGGATGATAACTATTTGCTAATTTTGACATTGATTTAGACTTAATGGATCTAAATCTGATGTTAAGATTGACATTGATTCTACTTTTGATGCTAAATTTGATATTGGTTCAAGAATATAATTAGATTCTAATGTTGATTTTTTTTGTGATGTATAATTAGTTTCAAAGATTTCCCATTGAATATTTGGTAATGGATGAGTAATGATCTATGAAAAAAGAATAGGCCATTGTTTAGAAATAGGCTCATCTAAGAGTGAATCAACAAAGACTAGATTTTCAAAGTGATCCCCCTAAAAGGTAAAGGAATGGTCAAAGGGTGATTCAAAAAAGATTGGTTTGTCAAAGTGAAATGCCTCAAAGGTAAGGGAATGGTCTAAAGGTGACTCAACAAATACTGGCTCTTCAAAGTAAGTGTCCACAAACGAAGGGAAATGGTTGAAAGATGATTTATCACATGTTAACTCATCACAAATAGGTGTTTCAACAAAAACATGAAGGATTGGTCAGCTATCTTGTCCTTGGCTTATTCTTGTTCACAAAATCTCATATTTGGACAAATGTTTTCTGTAATAAATGATGTCTCTTGGAGAGCTAAGGATTAAATTTGTTTTTTCTTAAGACTGGATTAAATGTTGGAAGTATTTATTATTTCTTAATAAGGTTATTCAATCATTATTGATGAAATTCATATGGGAATTTGACTCCAAATTTCAATGATTTTATAAGATATAAACCTCTATTCTAAATAAGCCATTTGTCAAAATGGATTTGAAAATGAGTTGGTGATGTGCTAACTAGCTTTGGTGGATGGGAGTTATAAGGTAATTATTACTGTGGTTGTGGCTCAAGAGTGATATCCTATTGTCAATCAAGGATTTAACTTTTTGTGCTAACTCACACATCAACTAAGTGAATGGATTTGAATCCCATGATGCTTAATATTTGTCTATTTGATACTAAGGAGGTTTGAGATCATTTTCACCAAAAGGTTGAGCATGTGGACACACAATTATGTTTGTTGTGACCAATTGATAAAATATGTCTCACAAGGCTTCTTTGGGTAAATTTTCCATTTGGAGCCATGATTGGTTTAAAAGTCTTGCTATATGAAGTTGGAATGGGCCCAAAGAGGTAAAACTTATCTTTGGTCTTGGTAATTGGTCCAAAGAGGATAGTTTTGGTCCTAGAAATTAGCATGACTCCAAATAAATTAAATTTGGTCTTTGTAATTGGGCCAAATAAGGGTGTTTTTGCATATGAAAATTAACATAAATTATTTTAGCAATTAGAAATTACCCCAAGGAGGGTATTCTTGACACTTGATATGAAACTAGCCCAAAGAAAGGTAAACTTGGTCTAAATTATAAATGGGTGAAAATAGGGAAAACTTGGTACTTTAAAATAAATTTGGCATGTAGGTTCAAAATAAACCTTAATTTCACATTGAAATGGCTTAACAATAGGCATATCGGTTCAAAACAAACCTTGTTTCAACATTGTTTGGCTTATAATTGGTACGTGGGTTCAAAAATAAACCCTGATTGGATTGGAATGTGGGTTAAAAACAAACCTAAATTTGGCATGGTTTGGAATGTAGATTCTAAAGGAGCCCTGATTCTGGCACGGTTGTGAAATTTGGTTTAAATACTTAATGTTTGGAAAATGTCTACATGAAATTGGCTTTGAACTTGGTCAATATTGACATGAAACTTAGCACATGTGAATCTGGGTTGGTTTGATAAAATGGTTTAAAGTGAAATTAACTTGTTTTAGGTTTGGCATGAAATTGGAATGGTCTAGGTCTAACGATCTTGATTTGAAATAAAAAGGCATACTTGGTCTAGTTTGGAAACAAGACAAAGTTTGGTCTCGGTCCAAAAGGGAACTTAGTCTAGACAAAGTTATTTAAACCAAAAAAAAAAATGATCAAAGTTACACAATCTAAACACAAAAGGTGAACAACTCAAGCGCTGGTTGTAGGCAACACTCTAGTGTAAACCAATCATCTTTAGATCTAAACTTTGAAAGACAGATTTTAAACATGGTTCTAAAGACTTGGATTTTTCAAATGAGCAATGGTTTAAACTAAAACTATCAATGTAACAATGCCTTTCATAAACAAAAGGCATGAATTGGTTTTTGAGTTTCTTTGGCCAAGGCAAATGGTTTGGGTAATTTTGGTAGCCTAACACTTATTTGTATAAATGGTGTATCTAACATGTGCTTATTTGACTTGTCTGATTTGGAAGTGTGATTTTATACTAAAAAAATACAAGTAAAACAAGAATTATAACCTAAGTCATGCTCCTACACTCAAATTGACATAAAGTGTGTATAGTATTTGCCAACTTTCCATTGATATACTAATTCTTGAAGTAATTAATTGTTAATATAATAAATAAAGAACATACATAAGTAGAGTTTTTAAATCCCTTTATCTCCTAAGAGCTGATACATGGCATGGAAATTAGATCACCAAAGCAACTCAACATTGGGAGGACAATCCACAATAAGTGGGGTCAATTAATCTACTTTTTTTTAGTTGGATTTTCAAGATGGTCTATAAGTGCCCAAAAATACTTGGGCACAATATTCATGGTAATTGGATTCAAATGGTCTATCTTGTTATGGAGGGGTCTTATCCATTTTAAAATGACTTCAACCATATAAAACTTAGTGAATTTTGATGTCCAAACCTCCACATGACCTGAGAATACATTAAGCTTGTTAGGCTAATTGCTCATCGACTATCTAATCCAATAGTGTGCCCAATTTATATCCCCCACTAGAGATTGGGGTTGGAATGATGATAGGAGATGAAACCCCAGGTCAATATCTTCCTAAATAACTCATGAGAAGGCAATGAACTCACACTCATAAGACAAAAATAAAAATAAAACTAGGTTGTTTCTAGGACATCCAAGTCCCTAGGAATAAGGAGAGAGAATACATAACTTTTCTTTAGGTTTTGACACAAAGAAACAAGAAAAAAAACGTATTTTTCATGACCTAAAGTTCTATAAAGGGGACAAGGGGAGAGCGTAGGTGCATAGTTTTACTAAAAATAATTAAAACTAAGTACTTTAGAAAAAAGATTAAAAAAAGTTGCTATTAAGAGCTCTTAGTCTAAATGTGAATGTTATTTATAGGCACCTATTTGAAACATGATTGAAATTTGGCCTTTGTTTGAAACTTTGAAATGAAAAAATGGGAATGTTATTTTGATAATGTTTTAAAAGCCCCAAAATATAATGTTAAATGGCCTTGTTAATGTGTTAAACTCCTCACTTAATTAATACTCTACAAGAAACATTATAGGATTTATTTGTGTTTGATTAAATAATTAAGACCACCTATAAATTAGATCAACACCGTGAAAATATGCTCTCTAGAATTATTTTAAAATTACACAATAAAAGGTAAATTGTGACATTATTTAGGGAAATAAAATATAGGAAAACAATATAAAACTCAAGAACCCACAGTGAATGATTTTGTAGTTTTAGAACATTTTTACTGCTGACTTTTCCAATTTCATAGTTTTATGTTTCTATTTCATAAGTAGGATTTAACAATTTAATGTTTCACTTAGATAATTTTTTAGCTTTCTATAAACCTAAAAAAAATAGACAAGATGATTTTATAACTATGTATGTTAATTTCACAACTGTTAGTCACAATTTCATAATTGTAGATCATAATTTCATTGTCAATTAAGTCAATTTCATAGTTTATAAAATTTCATAATTTCCTCCATAATTTTGTGATTATTATTATCAATTTCACAATTACCAAAGAAACCTACACAAAAAGCATAGAAATAAAGAAGTATAATTTTGTGATTATATGGAATGATTTCACATCTATTATTTTCAAATTTACAAATACATAAAAAAGACAAGCAAGTAACAAAAACTAAGAATGAATACATAGTTCATCCCAATGATTTCACAAATAAAAACTTCAAATTCATAAATACACAGCTTGAAGGGTCCAAACTAATAGTATTTATTAGAGTCTTCACAAATTCATACAAGATATAATAGAGTTAAACATAGAAAATATCAAAATTATTTTAAACACACCATAATATTATTCCACACTCTAATAATTATTCATATGAGATATTACAAAGTTTATATAAGAAAGCAATTTCCTATAATTGGGGAGATATAATCTCCACCAATATCTCTCACAAATAAACTAACAAAACACTAACCCATTAATAGAGATACGGGTTTAAGTAAAATACATTATTTCTATAAAAAATATGTTTTACTAACCAACTAACTATATGTTATATATTGTTAATATATAAATATAACTAACTACTAACTTACTATATGGTAATTTCTATTAAGTAAATAGTAATTTAGCTAAAAATAAAAACAGAAATATGAGCACTAATGTTAGCTTATCCCTAACATTCTCCCCTTAGTAAGAACATGGGGAAGACATCATCGTATACTCCAACTCTAAAAAAACCCACATGATAGTTTTTCATTCGGATAACCACCAACCTACAAATAAAGGATGGTTTTACATATGGTTAACCAACAACCAAAAACATCTAGAAAGTTTTACAGGTTAACCCAAAATATATATTATGATAACACATTCTATTAGTACTCATCACAATTTTTACTTCAAGGAGAAATACATAAATGTATGCTCACTTATTTCAATACATGAACATGTATGTACTTTTGTTCTTATTTTGAAAACACACAACAAAAAATATGAAAAACCACACCACACAAAATTTGTCACCAAATCATTTTGGGCCCCATCATTGGTGACTGAATAGAGGCTCTAAAAACTTCGTTCCTCCATGTATCCTCCAACCTATAGTTGAAGAAGCTATTTACTTAGCAAAAATATTGATGAAGTGCAAATACATGTCACTTTAAATGGAATGGGGTCTCCCCCACAATACTAACTCATTCAACATTTCACTTAAGACATTGCATACAAGTGATAATATATCATTTATAAACAATTTTTTATATTTGACACTTTAACTTTTAATATTGACATACAATAGACTAAGAACTATTTACATGAACTGAACAACTCAACTATATGAATTTTGAGAAAATAATTTTACAAATTTTAACCCTTGACACTTTTAAGATGACTTTTTCAACTTATCTCAAAACTAATATTTGAAATCAACATTTAAATAATAAAATATTATATAAATGTTAATATTCATAACTAAAACTTAAATACTTAATGACACTTAATGACATACTATTGACAAACCAAACTCAAAATATTACTTATATAAAACTAAATCAGTGGCATCGATTTAGAATTTATTCACATATACCAAAATAAAAAACAAATAACTAAGCCCAAAACAAAAAAATATGGCATTGACAATTATAGACTCTATATTATATCTGAATCTTAGACTTGATGAAAAAATTAAATATTGGTAGTGAATTTGACTCACTATTTTGGGGAAGATCAAAGTTTGACAATACCATAGAGAAAAAAATACATAGCTGGGTCAAAAAAAATGAAGTGACAAAAATTAATGTTCAGTGTAGAAACTTTGCACAGAGATCAATAATAATCATAAGAGTATTTCTGTACAACACCTCTTCAATATCATTAGATGCAAGTGATAGAGCTTTATTCATGAATTTTTCATATGGATTTTCATGAGCCATCCAACATTTTCTCTGTAGAACTACACTTTTGTTTTGCAATATTTCTCCAAATGCTTTTTGCATTTTGGGATTTCGCAATGACAAATAGAAAATAATATTCCTTTGAATCATCTGTTAATTCCAAAAAAATAATTTGTATGTCAAGAGCATGTAAATGATCCTTGAGTTTACAGTGTGTCTTATCTTGAATCAAGATCTAAAATATCTAAAAAGGTCAAATATCTTGCAAGATATTAAATTTATTATGGTCAATGAATGACCAAACAATGAAAACATGAGTGCACAGGACTGATTTTAATCTCCCAATCCAATCTCCCTATGATCCTTGAAATGTTATCTCAAACACACTATAAATATATTTCTAATAAATACTCATAAAATTATTGCATAAAAATTAAATAACCTACATTACAAGATCTTTAATTAGTGGAAATAGAAATGATCCATACATAGGCAACTAATAACAATCCTAGAGCTACCCTATTCAATTCTTAGGATCTCAAGCTGCTCTGATACTAGATGATAGTATTTATTAGAGTATTCACAAATTCATATGATATATAATTGATCAGAACATAGACAATCTCATAATTATTTTAAACACACCATAATATTATTCCACACTCTGATAATTATTCATACAGGATATTACAAAGTTTATATAGAAAAACTATTTACTATAATTCGGGAGATATAAAATCCACCAATATCTCTCACAAATAAACTAATAAACCACTAACACGTTAATAATGATATGGGTATAAGTAAAATATATTGTTTCTATAAACAATATATTTTACTAACTAGCTTACTATATGTGATATATTATTAATATATTAGCGTAACTAAGTACTGACTTACTATATCGTAATTACTATTAAGTAAATAGTAATTTACCTAGTAGTAAAAACATAAATGGGAGCACTAACGTTAGACTATCCCTAACACAAAGATAAGAAATTTCATGATTTTATTAGATGACTTTGTTAAATGGAGCTTCTAATCTATAAATATATAGAGAACAAATTCACAAATCTAAAATAAATTATAAACATGACAAAATTAGGCAAAAAAGGTAAAAAAAAAAGGTCATTAATGATATTTTATTGGTTCCTAAGAGGTCCAAAAATAAATTTATGATTCTTTTGGGGTGCGTAGTCCCATCAGTTATGCCAAAATGTATGATATGAATCCAATGGATTATATTAGTCACTTTTTAGTAGAATAAAACATCAAGAACAAGCTTAAGAGAACCATTCCCAAACCTAGATACTTGGGAGAGCATGTAATGAAATTACATAAATGTTCACATAGAATGATTTTATATTACATAAAATAAGCAAATATAAGAGTTCACATAATAATAATTGGAAGCATAGTAGAATATTGGATAATATAACAAAGCCACTTTGAGGGGGCAACCTGTACAACAATGCACTAATAGAAAAATACATAACATGGTGATCAAAGACTAACCACTATCTCCTATATATAGTCTACTTAGCCGTGGTTTTTCCATAGGCCAACATAACTAAGAACATAGAGAAATGTAATAAGAATATAAAAGAGGTATGTAAGCCACATGTCGGCCACACATATCCCAAAACATGTCAAAGGTTAAAGGTGTAACATAACTCTCCCCTTCTAAATAATATTGTCTTCAACATTTAGTCAACTCTGGATGTTGTTGCACAAGATATTCATCCTCCCAAATAGCATCTTCATAAGGAAAATTCTTCCATTTGATTAGGTAATCCTTAATCACTTGAGACCAAAACTATTTAATACATATTTGAAAGATCGCATTAAGATCAAGAACAACTCTTCCTTCCTCATCCAATTCTGGTAACTTATTTTGGGTAGCCACTTTGTGTCCAATGACTTTATTTAGGCATGATACATGAAATATTAGATGTATATGAGTGGAAGAACGAAACTCTAACTTGAAGGCCACACTACCAATTTTTTGTAAGATTTGATAAGGCCCATAATACTTAGCGGACAACTTGTTATCCTTTTTTTGTTGCTTCAAGGACATCTAATTATATGGATATAAGTGAACAAAAACCCAATCACCAATGTCAAAGTGCCTCTCATTCCTAGGTTGATCTACCTACTGTTTCATGTGATTCTAGGTCATGGCTAAATTTTCATGAAAACTAGAAATGACCTCCTATTGATGGTGAATATGTTATTCAACTACATAAACCTTAGGATGGAACTTTAAGGTTGAAGTGATGGATGGTGGTTGGTATTCATATAGTGCTAAAAAATGAGACATTTTGAAAGAACTATGAATAGAAGTATTATACCACCATTCATCAAGTGGAAACCAATGAACCCATTTATCTTGTTTATCAAAAACATAACAATGGAGATATCCATCTAGACATTTGTTGATTACCTTAGTTTGTCCATATGATTGAGGATGATATGATGAATTATGAGCCAACTAGGTGCCCAAACATGCAAATAACTCAGTCCAAAAATTACTAGTAAAGATGGGATCTCAATCATTGATAATGATTTTAGGGATACCATGCAATTTCTAAACTATATTGAAAAAAGATAAATATACTATACTATCAGCAAATGCTTGTGATAAATAAAAAAATGAGCATACTTAATGAGATGATCTACCATAACCATGATGACATTTTGACCATCAGATCTCCATAATCTTGTAATGAAATCCATAGACAACTCTTCCCAACATTGGTTCAGGATGTATAAAGGCCATAAAAGACATGGGGTTTTGATGCTTTCACATCTATTTTTTTGATAAATCATACATTTAGCCACACATTTCTAGACATCCCCCTTGAGTCCTTCCCCCCAAAAAAGGATGCTTGATTCTATTATAGGTTTTTAAAAGTCTTGAATGATCCCCAATCGGATTTGCATGAATTTCTTGAAGGATTTTTTGCTTAAGAAGAGAATTATTACATAGGTATAATATGCCTTTATACCATAATGAATCACCCCTCAGGTGAATTTTTTAAATCCACCCAAACCTTGCTAAATATTCTATATCAAATCATGGGTAGCACTATCCTTGTCCCATTCTGATCGTGTTTCTTTTAGTCAATCTACCTATAGAATGGTCATAGCATATATCAAGGCCTCAACTGATTCATCCTTCCTAGATAGTGCATATACCACTACATTGTCCTTGCCTTTCTTGTAAACTATTTCAAAATCATAGCCTAACATATTAGTTACCCAATTATATTTTTGTTTAGAGGATAAACTTTGTTCCAAAAGATATTTGAGATTGTCATGATTGGTCTTTACTTGAAAGTGATGACCCATCAAATAAGGCCTCCAGTATTTGACTGCATGTAAAATGGCCATGATTTATTTTTTATAAATGAGCTTTTACTTATTTTTACCCTTTAGTTGATTACTTTCAAATTCAAGTGGTTTACCTTCTTTAATGAGCATAACACCCATACCATACCCAGCTACATCACATTCAACCATAAAAGTCTTGAAAAAAATAGGAGTAGCAAACACTAGAGTGGTGCACATCACCAATTTCAATTATTCAAATTCCCTGATAGATGTATCAATCCACTAAAAGGAGTCATTATTCAACAAGTATGTGGGTGAGGCTACAACACTACCATAATATTTTAAAAACCTATGATAGTAACTAGTGAGCCCCATAAATCCCCTTAGTTGTTTAAGTGTCTTAGGAATTGACCAATCCATCATTGCTTGGATTTTTTTAGGATCCACTTTTACTCTTATATGTGAAACCAAATGATCCAAATAATCAACCTCATAAGCTCCAAAATTACATTTGGAAGGTTTGGCATACAACTGATGTTGTTATAAAATTAAGAGTATCTATTTCACATGGTGCAAATGGTCTTCCTAATTTTTACTATAAATGAGGATATCATCAAAAAATACTAGAACAAATTTCCTCTAAAATGGTATATAAATGGTATTCATCAAAATGTAAAAAGTATATGGTGCATTTGTTAGCCCAAAATGCATAACCAAAAACTCGTAATAGCCCTCATGAGTCTTGAAAGTAATTTCGGGTATGTCTTCATCATGGATCCAGATTTGATGATACCTAGAGCATAGATCTAACTTGGTAAAATAATGTGAACTATTTAATTCATCTATAAAATCATCAAGGACAAGAATAG
Source organism: Torreya grandis (assembly GCA_037957365.1). Taxonomy (NCBI): domain Eukaryota; kingdom Viridiplantae; phylum Streptophyta; class Pinopsida; order Cupressales; family Taxaceae; genus Torreya; species Torreya grandis. The sequence continues at coordinate 2,659,745 of JARHVA010002115.1, forward strand.
GAAACTTATCTTTGATAGCGTACTTGTTGAGTTCCCTAAAGTCAAGGCACATCCTCAAAGTGTCATCTTTCTTTCACACCATGACAACTAGTGAAGAGTATTCACTTTGGCTATGGCAAATGATTCTTGAATCCAACATTTCTTGTACCATATTTTTAATTTTTTTGGGCATAGGGATACTTGTATGACATGATGTTAGGTGGTCTCTACCAAGAATAATTTTTATAGCATGATCATGTGCGTGGCTAGGTGGAATTCCTTTCAGCATGTCACCAGAAACAACCAAATGGGCATCAATCATTTATTGCAGATCAAGAGGTGTAGATCATTGAGTTGGATGAAGTTCCAAGGAAAATAAATGAGATAAAAATCCTTTATCACCCTTTCAAAGAATCTTTTTCATTTTATGGGAGATAACAAGGTATGAATATTTATCCCTTAATCCCCTTAGCTCAAATGTTCTTCCCTTAGAATGAAAATGCATTAATAATTCCTAGAAATTCATTTCAATAGTGCCCAAAGTGGTGAGACACTATACTCCTAAAACAATGTCAATGCCCCCATAGGAATAAAAAACATAGGAGAATCCAATAAGTAGTCTCCTATGGCTAGCTTAATACTATGGCATTTTCTTGAGTAGTTGACAGTACCACCATCTACAATCATGACTTGAAATTATAGAATATGATAAATGAAACAGTTCAAGTGAGCAGCTAGCTTGTTATTGATGAAGTTGTATGTGCTCCCAGAATCAATTAGAATAGTGACCTGTTTTCTTAGAAAACCCACCACCTTAATAGTTTGTGGAGTACTAATACATAAAAGGGCATGATAAGAAATAGAAGGCTGAGAGTCTTCACATTCCTCCTTAGGAACTTATTCATCCTCACCAAGTACCTCATCATCGTCATCCTCATCGGAACCTTCAATTTAAAATAGCTTATTTTCAATGAAATGGTGGCATTTGCTGCATTGTATATCACAACCATAACACAACCCTTTGGCTCACTTCTCAATTTATCAAGGTGTCAGTCTGATGGGTTGAGGATATGATGGTGCTGGAAAGGTGCGATCATGACCAGTAGTGAAGGTTTTCAATTTGACCATCTCTTTTTCCTCTAATATGTGTACCTATGGGATAATTTTTTGTACAAATGTTGGGTTAAACATTCAAACCTTCAATTAGATGCTATCTTTTAGACCACCTAAAAATAGATCAATCAAATTTTCCTTAATGATGTCTTCCACCCATAAGGATATATTCCTAAAACTGATGAATATAATCCTTCACAGTTCTCATTTATCATAGTTTAAATAACTAGTTGAAGTAGTTATTAGATACATTATTTTGATAATGATCCAATAACTCATCAGTGAACATAAACCATGTAACAGAAGTGCCATGATTTTATTTTGAGCACATAACTAGTGATACCAAATGAATTACTCAGGTTCTAGATATAAAGACACCATGATCACCTTCTAAGAACTAGGTATTTGATGTAGATCAAATAAATTCTTAAGTTAGGTAATCTAAGTGAGAGGATCCTTACCATAAAAATTATGCATGTCCACTTTGTGAAACATCAGTTTCATACTAGAATTGGAGTTGTTAGTGCTGAGAGGAAGAGGACCTGAATGTTGAAGTGGAGGGGTGTTTGACTATAATTGAGATGAAAGAGTATCCACTAAGGCAGTGATCTAATTCAATTGAGTTTGAACCCCATTAATCTCTCTATGCATCCTTGAAACATTAGTTTGAATTGCATCAAAATCATCATACCATACCAAGCCTTTTATGTCATCTTGAAGTTGAGAAATCAACATATCTAATGTTCCAGATTGTATGTTACTAATAGGAGTCTTAGGAGTTTCTTTCCCCCCTTTTTATCCCTATGTAGAAGGACCAGCCATATACAAACCATGGGATGTTTTTGTCCCCAAAAAATGTGTACAAGGGGATTGTACCATTGTGATCACCTCACTAAGATGAATCTAATGACTACCTTTACTCACTACGGTAAAAACAAATTGGCACAAAAAAGTGTACCGATGGACTATACCATTGTGATCATTTCATCACGATGAATCTAATGACTAAAAATGTCAAAGGCAAAAAAAAAATTCAGACTTTTTTTTAATAATTTTTTTACAAAAAAGCATTTAAAACAATACTATGCTGATAGAAAAAATTAATTCTTCCCAGATTGTAAGTTATGCTTTTTCGCTCCTTCCCCTCATAAAAGTTGCACGTCACCTAATATAAAAAAATAATGCCATAGAAAGCTTTACCAAATCAAATCTCTAATACCACTTGTAAATAAATTACTTTTATATTCACACAAAATGATTTTATATCACACAAAATAAGCAAATATAAGAGTTCACACATCAATAATTGATAGTAGAGCAGGATACTAGATAATATAGGAAAGCCACTTCAAGGGGGAAACCTCCATAACAATGCACTAATAGTAGAATAATTAACATGATGATAAAATACTAACCATTACCTCCTATATATAGTCTGCTTATCCATGGTTATTTCATAGGCTGACCTAACTAAGAACATAGAGAAATATAATAAGAATATAAAAGAGGTATGTAAGCCAAAAGTTAGCCACACATATCCCAATACATGCCAAAGGGTAATGGTGTATTATATCAATAAAAAAAATCAAATAAAATACAATGATAAGATAAATGGAATATTACATTCACCTTCCTTGTCAAATGAGCTTGTTTGTTGGCATACATACATGTTTATACTCAGCTTGTGTCAAATGGAGTCTTTATCAATGTTATTGCTTTATGGGTAGCATTTATCCTTGTCCACATGTGGCTTGGATTTGACATGTATTAGAAATTAATCTCTTTCTTCAAGAATTTGACATTATAAGTTTGTCTTAAAGAGTTTTATAGGAATGGGCATGACTCTTATATTTATAGGTTTTTAACTAACACTAACCCAAGTGTAGTTTGGCTAGTTTTAATATAGGAACTCCAAATACAATTTAAAAGGATTTAATTATACATTTATGGAAGCATGGCTCAAAATTTATAATATTTATGGAATTAACGTTGATATTTTTCAAATCTTGATTTTGAGGATGATGATATCATTATAACCTCATATTTTGTTGAAAATTTATTTTTAGAAATTACATATTCATTATTCAAAATGATATTTTCACTTAACCATTTAGTTTTATTTTCATATTTAATTAATTATAATTAGTCTTTTGGTCATTTCAAGTATTGGGTTAAGTTCCCTACTTAATTGGTCAAAAATGTTAGTTTGTTAGGTTGCAACTTAACTGCAAATGAATTTGTGAAAGGTTATCATTTTGTATAGGGTAATAAGCCAAATAGGGATGATTTGACATGATTTTGGGCACTTACATATAATTTATAGATTAATTAGGTATGTTTAGTATTATAGAGACTTAATATGCATAGTTTGGTAAAAATAAGTCTGAAGTGTTGAGGTAGGAGCATCAAGTTAGAATACTTCATTTTTGTGTTATTTCAATAAGAAGTTGGTAAATTTTTGGGTATCAATGTGAGTGTGTGACATTTTAAGTTAAATTTGTGTTTTTTGAGTCATTTTTGAGTCATATGTATGTGTTATATAGGTTCCAAGAGGTTTCCCTCCAAAACTACGAATTTTAAAATTATAATGGTTGTTAAGAGCCTAGGAGAGCATGAACATTGTCTATGATGGTTAGATGAGATATGGTGTAAAGAGATAAAAATCATTGTAAAATGTGTTTTAATACATACATATATAATTCATAATATGATAAGTCATGTTTTCGTAATGTGACCATAAGACATCATGTTGAAGTTGAAATGTAAGAATATCTTGTCATGTAATTACCTAAAACAACACTGAAGTTGGTTGAAGAAGGAAAGTTGTACATAATTATTGGTAGAGGAGAGAAGGAGGAGAGAAGGAGTTTTATCCAAGAATAGATAGGAGTATTATAGATTTTGGAGGATGTCTAAAACCCTCATGAATGATGATAAGTCCAAGTTGGACTGAAATTGTAATGTTGATTTCTTCCAAATGAATAAAGGAAAGGTTGTGATTGTATGTTATGATTTAAGTGTATATTGGTTTATATAATACACATGTTAATACATACATAATATATTTATTATAACTCTTTAATGAAATATAGAAATAAATACATTACAATTTGGAGTCCTTTATGCCTTGCACAATCACCTATTGCGCCCATAATTCTATGTTTGGGTGTAGTGTAAGAAAATAAAGGTGATTAAAAGGTTATAAATTATTGGAGAAGTTATAAAAAGTTAAAAAATACCTATAAATATATTTTTTTCTCTTTTAAAATATTTAGAACTCAAGCAAAGGAATTATGTAACCTCTCGGCTTGTGTAGGGTGACCACCTAGGGTTTCAATAAGAAAACTCCATATATTTTGATTTAACCATCCAAATAGGTGAAAATTCATAATATAAAATATTTTTATATGAGGATAGATAATAAATTTGTTTTGGTGTGTTTCCAGGCCATATAGTATGGTTTCTAGAATTGAGGGTTTGAGATAGGGCTAATTAGGCCTAATAGATGGGTGGTTTGTAAAGGAAGTATGATTTAGATCTAAAACTAGGTTGTGAAACTTGACACATACCTATAAGGAGATATACGGTGGCTAAAAATGGGTGTAAATATTTAAAATAGTGATTAATTTGATCAAATAAGGTAAAACTACAAAAAAAGGCTACAAGCCTAAAGAGACCATTGTGAGCCTTGTGTGTAGAATTGAAGGGTGACGTATGTTTGAATACATATAAAGGGTTAATAAAAGTGTGAATTAAACACCTAAGAACATATATGATATAATATTCACTCCTTGAGACTTATATCAAGAATTGGTCTTTGAGACCTAAGAGATGTGTTTAACAGAGAGGTAGTGAAAGAGTTGATTGGTAAAGAGAGGTTAGGCTTACGAAATGAGTTTAGGAGTGAATCTGAATGATAATAAATATGTCTAATGAGACCAATAAGTGTTTATAAAGTGTATAATGGATATTTACAAGAAAGGAAGGAGGCTATTAATCCCACAAACAAAGAGAAAGACTGGATTAGAGATTGAACCTTGAAGATAAAACAATGCATCAAGAGAGATCTTTGACAAGACCAGAGCCATTTGTCTCTCTTAATTTACACTCATTTCTTAATTTTGGAATAAGACAAGAAAATAGTAATAAGGTTGTGATATAAATACCTTGTTTGTCATGCACGCATAATCTATGTGAAGATGGAGAATTCTTCTTTGGCTAGGAAGGAATAATATACAAATAAGAAAGTATTAAAAAAAGGGATTGTTAGCAAGATAGTTAAGTGGACTGCCTAGTGTGAGCTAGATCCAAGACACATATAATTTTTAGGAGGGTTTCAATCCAATATTGATAACAATCAAGCTGGAAATGATAAAATTAATGTACTTGCATAAAGAAAATGAAATTCAATATAAGAAAGAAATTAGAATGCTTGTTAAATAAAATGACTAAATATATAAAAAGAAGGTCAATACTTATACTAAGGTGGGTGAAGTCAGGTTCAAAAAATTATAAAAGGGTCTTTGAATAGGTAAGAACATATAAATTTAGGCTTGGTTGGGGTTAAGGGGATGAAAATAAATTGTTATTATTTTCTACCATAGTCACCATCAAAAATTAGGTGAACCATCGATGGTTAGACTGATCGTCAGTGGTTGGATAACCATTAGCGGTTGGAAGTGACCATCAATGGTTGTACTAACCATGGATGATTGCCTATGGGTTTCTTAATGTTACTAAAACATAAGTTGTAAAATGAGTGAATGGTCAGATAATGGTTCTAATAAGGATCTAGTGGAGAGTAAATAAGGTATAGAATGGTCTGATCAGGTTCAAAGGGTTAAAATTTTGAAATAATAATGCTAAAGTACTGATATACCTATAGATTAATAGTTGGTTGATGGTTGAAGGATAAAGTAATTTTGCTAGAGTAACATTAATTCGGCCTCAAAAATGAATTTGACATAGATTCAGATTTGTTTTGCAAATTTTGAGTTGCTAAGGGAAGATTGGATGATAGAGAGCTTGAATACCTATGTGTAAGAAGAAATGATAGCTTGAACATGGATCCATTTCACTTCCCACTCCCGTCCTTTTATAGGCAAAGAGAGATGGAGGATGGAAGGTTCCCTAGAGGGTGAGGTTATTGATTATGATGCTTGAAAGATCATTAACACCACATAAGGAAAATATATTAAATGATGCCTCATTATCTCAAACATAGCTAGTGATGTGTTGAGAAGGTGAGGAAGTGAGGAGACCTAAACATCAATGATCAGGCTAACTATCGATAGTTAAGTTGACCATAGACAATCAAGTATCTAATGGAAAAAGGGTCAAAGTAAGTAAAAAATGGGTTAGTTTTAGAGTTAAGTTATTAAGTTAGTGAGTTAGCTAATCAACTAGACTCAAGGTCTGATAGGGGTCCTAATGCATTTCAACAACTAAAACTATCATGTGTAGTTTTCTAGTGTCTATACCAGTTAAGGATATGTTGGAGAATTTCACCTAATACCTCTGCATTATTTGGTATTAGATCATGTTAAGCTCTTGGTTTGGATTTGTTGTGAATTATTTAAGTTTATTGATTTGAGATAGACAAGATATGCTATGAGGAAAGCTTGAGATAACATTGTAGGGTATTGTGGGAGAAGAGATTTTTTGGGTCTGATCTATTAAGGTTAGTACAAGGGAATATTAGATTGAGAAGAGAGGAATAATAACCCCAAAGTCATATGATAAAGTAGTAAAAACCAGTCAAGGAATAGAGAAGATAGTGTGAAGGTAGAGCATTAGAGCTCAAGAAGAGAGAAGATTAAATATCTTCTTGAAAAGAGAGTCAAGAATGATAAGGAGATGTTGTAGATAGAGGACTAAAAGAAGAGGAAATATCCAATAGAGGTCTAAAAGACAAATTGATAATCTTGCTAATAGGAAGGTCTAGATAGGCCTAGAAAGAAAAGAAGTGAGAAGATGGGTGTAGAGAGAGAAGTGGAAGATATGAGAAGAGAGTTGGGGAATAGTATTGAGAATATTGAGCTCATGGTAAATATATCAAGAGGATAAGGAAGCTAATGGCTTGTTTGTTTTGTGCAAAGAAGACTAAAGTGGCCACTCTAGTCACTTGTAAAAGATAGAAGGCACAAGATGAGTGTCTTTAATAATGAGAAAAAGAAAGATAGTGTAGCCCAAAGAGGTATGAAGGATTAGATGTTTCCAAGTGAGTAATAAGATAAAGTGATAGAGAAAAGGGTTCTCATTGAAGAGAACAATAAGAAGATGAAAGTGCCAAGAGGAGCACTTAAAAATAAAGACAAGAAGAAGAGATGGAAAATGTCTATGCAAGAAAAATTCAAAGAGATGATATCGTATATTTTTTTATATGCTAACATTATTATTAATATTTTATATGTAGGTATGAAGAAAAGTTTGGTGAAGGCTAAGCATGAGGACTTAAAGCTAGTGAAGGATGGGCCAAGAACATCACCCATCAAGTGGAAAGAGGATGATAAAGAAATAGAACATCTTATATAAGATAAAGTGATGCAAGTTGAAGATGAGATGGAAGAGGAGTTATATGATGCTTTTCCAAGCATTACACCAAAAATAAGAGAAGAAGCATGAAAAGAAGATAAGATATCTAACCATGTAGACAAGAAGATAAATCGTGAAGACATAAATAAAGATATAAGTTTTAAACATTCATCTTTGGAGGTAAATAAATGTCTAAGTACTGATTTTTATTGCACATATGAAGAAGAAAAGGTTAATTTGTAGATTGGGAGAAAGAAGGACAAGGTTAGGCCCTAGAAAATAGAACAAGGGCATGGATATATTTGGCCTAAATGGCTCAAGTAATTAGGTTATGAGAAGGAGGAAGTGAACTTCAATCAAGAGGTCAATCCAAACAAGAATACAATTGGAAAATAAGAATAAGTTTGGAAGCAAAGAACAAAGGAACAATAACAACAAGTTGGCATGGTAGATAACCAAGGAAAGAAGCATGAAAGAGATGAAAATAGAAATAAATGGTAATATCATCAGGTAAAATCCATCAAATGGATGTAAAAGAGCATAAAAAGAAAAAAATAGGATCATGTTACAAGTATATCCCAATAAATCATGAATATTGAGGAAGAGCCCAAGCCTACAAAGAAAACAAGAGAGATCATGAAAGCAAACCAAGCCAAATTAGTGAAGGTAAAGCCATGTAAGAAAGAATATGAGTACATATAATATAATTATTCTCAAGATTTATTTTTAAATTTTGTTTATGATGAGGTGTATGAAGTTGATTAAAGTAATGAAGACCTATTATACATAGAAATAATTGCATTGATGAATGAGTGTGTAGAAAGACAAGGTGAAAATGAAGCACCTCAAAGAGTGCTTAACACATATGGTATGTAAAAAATGGAGTTTGATATGAATCTCATAAATGATAGAGTGAATGGAAAATACAATGATCAAATTGCGTAATAAGGTAAAGAATAAAGTGAACAAATATTTGATGAAGATTTTGAAGAGGTGGATGATTTCAAATTGCAAGAAGAATTGGAGATGTTAGAAGAAATGTTAAATGAATCCAAGGGGCTGAAATTAGATGAAGTACAATAATAAAATTTCAAGGATGAAATCTAATAAACATTAGAAGAGGAGCAGAAAATAGAAGCACAAGTAGTTGTGCACACAAATCCACAAGCAAACAAGATAGTTAGCAAGCAAATGGAGTATGAGAAAGTGAACAAGGTGAGTTATTAAATTGGGAAAGATAAATATGAGTTGATAGTTTATAAAAATTTATATGGAAAGATAAATATTTTTCAAATAATATTGTACCATGTTGAGTATGAATAGAATAAAAAGTTTCTCTTGCACAATGAGTAAGTTCACAAGAAGAATCATAAAAAATAGGAGAAATATGAAGAAGAGGTGGAAAAAGAGAGTAAAATGGAGTAATTTATATAGGTTGGCATGCATGTGAGTCCATTAGATCCTAAGGAATAAGATTATAGCATGGTCAAGAAGCAAACATCACCAAGCAAACAAGCATCAAATGCAAACAAGGAAGGAGAAGGCCATAAAATAAGCATGAGGAGGAAGAATAAGAACCATTTGGTTTAATATAAGGATTATGAAGAGAAAATAGACTTATACAATATTAAATATTTATAAAATAAGGAGTTACAATAGTTTGAATACCTTATAGAGGTAGAAGATGCATGGATAAGAAAGATTAAAAAAGCCAAAAGGAAGAAATGCAAGAGTTTAGCAAATAAAAGGGAGCGAGAAAGGAATAATAAAATACAAGTGAACATGAAATAACATAAAATTTTAAATTTTAAGGTAATAAATAAAGTTGGTGACACAAGTTTTATCCATCTTGGGGAGTATGATGTGGGAGCATCAAGCTAAAAGACTTCATTCTTGTGTTATTGGCAATAAGGGTCAAAGTTGGTCATATTTTTTTTGTCAATGTAACTTTGGTATCTTTTAAGGTCCATTTGTGTTCTTTGAGTACTTTTTGAGTCATAAGGATTTGTTATATAGGTTCTAGGAGTTTTACCTCCAAAATTAGGAATTTGAAAATTCAAAAGTTTACTAAGAGCCTAGGAGAGCATGAACATGGTCTAAGATTGTTAGATGAGATGATGATGGTGTAAAGAGAAAATAAGAATTTTAAAATGTGTTTTAATTCATACATATCTAATTCATAAGATGATAATTCATGTTTTATGAATGTGGCCAAGAGACATCATGTTAAAGTTGAAATGTACGAAGATCTTGTAATGTAACTACCTAAACCAACATTAGAGTTGGTTGAAGAAGGAAATTTGTACATAATTATTGGTAGAGGAGATAAGGTGGAGAGAATGAGTGGTCCATAATAAGAGAGATAAGGATTAGAGAGTGGGGAGGATTTCCAAAACCCTCGTGAATGATGACAAGTCCAGGTTTGGACTGAAATCATAATATTTATTTCTTCCCAATGAATAAAGGAAAATTTATGATTATATGTTATAATTTCAATTAATATTGGTTTATATAATCCACATGGTATTGAAGTGACTTTTAGGCCATTAATTTTTATTATTTGAAAATGTTGTAAGTTTGGACCAAAGAGTGTAAGTTACAGTCCAAAAATAATAGCAATTATTTATTTTCTACAAGTTGGTGATTTGAAACTTGTCATGACATTAATCCATGTATATATTGAGGTTAGATATAACTTAAGGTGATTTAAAATACATTTAAAATGGATAAACTTATATTAAAAGGAAATTTTTTACTTAAAAACTTGTAGACTATTGTTACAGTGAAAGAATAAGAGTAAATATTTGGTTCTTAAGATAAAATATTAACCTATTGAGATAGTGGGTAAGGTAAAGAATTTTTTTTAATGATTTTTTATGAATTCCAAATATGGTATGGATTCCAATACACATAATTAAAGATAGTAATAGTTTTGTTTTTACAATCATACCTTGTTTCACAGTTATGAGACTGCTATTAGTATGGTTAAGGGCCAAGTAGAAATAGTGATAGTTAAAGGAGTGAGCGATGGCGTTGGTTTGATAATGTATTTGCATGTTAAAATGTGTATAAACATAAAAAAAAAACCTTGGTGCAATATTTAAACTAGTTGGTTACACACAGTTCTCCTGAGTTATGACATAGTCCTAAATGAGGACTTAGAACCTTGAGATTTATGATGAGTAATCATTAATATGTTAATAGGAATAATTTTGAGAATTTTTAGAGTGAATGGGTGGTCATAAAAACCTAATAAGGGTCTTAAATTTTTTTAAGTAAATCTATAAACAAATACATTGTAATTTGAAGTCTTCTCTACCTTGTATTGTCATTTATTATGCCCATAATTCTGTGTTTGGGTGTAGTGTAAGCAAGAAAAGGTGAATCAAATGTTATAACCTATTTTATAAGTTACATCACGTTGAAACAGACCTATAAATTTCTTTTGGTCTCTTTGAAACTCTTAGAACTCAAGTAAAGGAATTATATAACCTCTCAGCCTATGCAGGATGACCACCTAGGGTTTCTATAAGAAAAGACCATATCTTTGTATTTAACCATAAAAAATGTTAAATTTCATAATGTAACATATTTTAATATGAGTATAGATAATAAATTTGGTTTGGTGAGTATCTAGGATGTACAGTATGGTTTCTATAACCGAGGGTTTGACATAGGGCTAATTAGGCCTAATAGATGGTTGGTTTGCAAAGGAAGTGTGATTTGTATCTAGAGATAGGTTATGAAACTTGACACAAACATATTAGGAGATAAATAGTTGATATAAATGGGTTTAAATATTCAAAATAGTTCCTATTTTGATCATACAAGGTGAAATTATACAAAAAAGGCTACAAGCCTAAAGAGACCATTGTGAGCCTTGTGTGTAGAATTGAAGGGTCAAGTGTGTTTAAATAAATATAATTGGTTAAGTTAGGTGTGAATATACCACATAAGAACATATATGACATAATATTGACTCCTTTAGACCTATATCAAGAATTGGTCCTTGAGATCTAAGAGATGCGTTTAATGAAGAGCTAGTGTTGATTAGTAAAGAGAGGCCAAGGTTATGAAATGAGTTTAGAAATCAAATTTAATTAAAATAAATATGTATAATGAGAACAATAATTGTATTTATAGTGTATAAGTAATAGTTACAAGAAGGTAATGAGGCTATTAATCCCACAAATTAAAAGAAAGGACTATAAACTAGTAAAGAAAGGACTAGAGAAGATAATGTGAAGGGAGAGCATTGGAGATTAAGAAAATATAAGAGTAAAGACTCCAAAAGATAATAAATAAGGATAAGGAGAGGTCCTATAAATAGGAATAAAAGAAGAGGAAAGATCCAATAGAGGTGTAAGAGGTAGGATTGATAAGCTTAATAAGAGGAAGGTTTAGATAGGCCTAGAAAATATATAAGAAGTTAGAATATGGGTGTAGAGAGTGAAGTGGAAGATATGAGAAGAGAGTTGGGGTAGAGTATTAAGAAGGTAAATATCATGGTGAATCTCTTGAGATGACAAGTAAGCTAGTGGCTTGGTTGTAGTGTGAAAATAAGAGTGAAGTGGTCACTAGAGTCACTTGTAAAAGAGAGAAGGCACAAGATGAGAGTCTTTAAGAATGATAAAAATAAAGAGAGTGTAGCCCAAAGAGGCATGAGGGATGATATGTTTCTAAGTGATAAACAAGATAAAGAGATAGAGAATAATATGGAAGTGCCAAGAGGAGCACTTGAAAATGAAGATAATAAGAAGAGATATAAAATCTCTATGAAAGAGACATTCAAAGAGAATATATGGTATATTGTTTTATATGATATTTTTTTTTTAATATTGTGTATACATGTATGAAGACAAGTTTGGTTAAGGCCAAGCACGAGGCCTTAAATCTAGTGAAGGATGGGCTAAGAACATCACCCATCAAGTTGAAATAGGATGATAAAGAAAGAAAACCTCTTTTAGAATACAAAGTGATGAAATTTGAAGGAATTACACATGTTAAAGATGAGGTATAAGAGGAGTTATATGATTATTTTCCAAACATTACACCTAAAACAAGATAAGAAACATGCAAAGAAGATAAGATAGTTAACCATTTAGATAAGAAGATAAAACATGAAGACATAAATGAAGAGATAATATTACAATAGTCATATTTGGAGGTAAATAAATGTCTAATTACTGATTTTGATTGCACATATGAAGAAAGAAAGGCTAATATGAATATTGGGAGAAAGAAGGACAAGGTACATCCCTCAAAAAGAGAACAAGGGCATGGATATATTTGTCGTAAATGGCTCAAATAAGTAGGTGATGAGAAGGAAGAGGTGAACCTAAAGTAATAGGTCAATCAAAACAAGAATATAGGTGGAAAACAAGATAATGTGTGGAAGCAAAGAACAAATGGAAAAGAATAAAAAGTTGGCATGGTAGATAAACAAGGCAATACTAATGAAAGAGATGCAAAGAGAAATAAATGGAAACATCATCAGGTACAAGGTATTAAATGGGTGTAAAATAACTTAAAAAGAGCAAAAGAGGATCATATTGCAAGTATATCCCAATAACACATGAATATTAAGGAAGAGGCCAAGCCTAAAAAGCAAACAAGAGAGATAATGCAAGTAAACCAAGCCAAAAAGAATATGAGTGCATAGAAGATAAGTATTCTCAAGATTTTTTTTTCAAATGTTTTTTTATGATGATGTGCATGAATTTGATTAAATTAATAATGACCTCTTGTAGATGGGAATAATTGCATTGATGAATGAGTGTGTAGAAATACAAAGTGAGAATGAATCACCTAAAAGAGTGCTTAACACACAAGGTATGCAACCAAATTAGGCTAATATGACTCTCATAAATTAGATATTCAAAGGACAAGATAAAGATCAAATTGCAAAAGAAGGTAAAGAACAAAGTGGACCAAGATTTGATGAAGATTTTGAAGAGGTGGATTTTTTCAAATTGCAATAAGAGTTGGAGATGTTAGAAGACATGTTTAGTCCATCGAAGGGGATAAAATTAGTTTAAGTACAATAGGAAAAATATAAAGGATGAACTCCTAAAAACATCAATAGATTAGCATCAAATAGAAGCACAAGGAGTTGTGCACATGAAGCCACAAGCAACCAACATAGTTAACAAGAAAATATAGTATGAGGAAGAGAAGAAGGTGAGTTATTAAATTGTGAAAGATAAATCTGAGTTGATAGTTGAAAATCATGGACATGTAAAGACAAATATTTTTCAAATAATATTGTACTATGTTGAAGATGAATGGAACAAGAAGTTGCTCTTGTACAATGAGCAAGGTTATAATAAGAGGCATTAGAAAGAGGGAAAATGTGAATAATAGGTAGAAAAAGAGAGTATAATGGATCAAATGATAGCATTTGTCATGCATATGAGTCCATTAGAGCCTAAGGAAGAAGATGTTAGCATGGTCAAGGAGTAAACCTCATTAAACAAACAACCATCAAATGCAAAGAAGGAGGAGAAGGCCATAAAATAAGAATGAGGAGGAAGAATAAGAAATATTTGGTTATAGTTGAGGATGTTAAATGGAAAATACACTTAGATAAGATGTAATATTTATAAAATAAGGAGATACAATAGTAGCAATACCTCATAGAGATAGAAGATGCATGGACAAGAAGGCTAGACGAAGACAAAAAGAATAAATGCAAGAGTTTAGCAAATAAAAGGGAGAAACAAAGAAGTAATAACATACAATTGAACATGAAATACCCTAAAATTCTAAATTTAAAATCAATAAATAAAGTTGGTGGCACAATTTTTCTCCCTCATGGGGAGTATGTTGTAGGAACATCAAGCTAGAAGACTTCATTTTTGTGTTATTTGAAATAGGGGTCAAATTTGGTCAATTAGATTGTGGTACCTTTTAAGGTCCATTTTTTTTCTTTGAGTCATAGGATGTGTTATATAGGTTCTAGGAGATTTCCCTCCAAAATTGGGGATTTGAAAATTCACATGTTTGCTAAGAGCCAAGGAGAGCATGAACATGGTCTAAGATGGTTAGATGAGATTATGATGGTGTAAATATCCAAAAAGCCTCATAAAAGGTTTTTTAAGTCATACATATATAATTCATAAGATGAGAAGTCATGTTTTAGTAATGTGACCATAAAACATCATGTTGAAGTTGAAATATAAGAAGATCTTGTCATGTAACTACCTAAACCAACATTGGAGTTGGTTGAAGGAGGAAATTTATATGTCATTATTGGTAGATGAGATAAAGGGAAGAGAAGGATGGATATCAAAAAAGAGAGGAGGATCATAGAGTGGGGAGGATTTCCAAAACTCTCATGAATGATGACAAGTCAAGGTTTGGACTGAAATTATAATGTTGCTTTCTTCCCAATGAATAAAGGAAAATTTGTGATTGTATGTTCTCCTTTAAATATAGATTGGTTTATATAATACACATTGTATTGAAGGGTCTTTTATTCCATGAATTTTTTGTTGTTTTGAAAGGTTTAAGGTTTGGACCAAAGAGTGTAAGTTACAGTCTAATAACAAGAGTAATTATGTGTTTTCTACAAGTTGGTGAGTTAAAATTTGTCATAGCATTAATACATTGACATGTTGAGGTTAGATAGACATTTAGGTGATTGAAAATAACTTTTAAATGTATAAAATTATAGTAAAATGAAATTGTGTACTTAAAACCCTACAAAGTATTGTTATAGTAAAAGAATTAGAGTAAACATTTGGTTCTTAAGACATATACTATTAACATGTTGAGATAGTGAGTAATAGAAATCATTTTTTTTAATTTTTTTATTTTAATTACAAATATGGTATGTATTCCAGTGCACAATATTCAATAAATTAATTGTTTTGTTGTGACAATCATACCCCATTTCATAGTTATGAGACCCCTATTGGTATGGTCAAGTGCCAAGTAGACAAAGTGATAGTTAATGGAGTGAGTGATGGTGGTGGTTTTATAAGATATTTACATGGTAAAAGGTGTATAAACATAGAAAAAAACCCTTGTTATAATTTTAAATTGGGTGGTTACACATGGTCATCCTGAGGTATGACATAGTCCTAAATGAGGACTTAGAACCTTGAGATTTATGATGAATAATCATTAATATGTGACAGAAGAGGAATTTTGAGAATTTTTAGAGTGAGTGGGTGTTCATACCGACCTAATAAAGGTATTAAAACTTTTTTATGAAATATAGAAATAAATACATTACAATTTAGATTCTTCTCTACCTTGCACAGTTACCTATTGTGCCCATAATTCTATGTTTGGGTGCAGTGTAAGAAAATAAAGGCGATCAAAGGTTATAACCTATTAAAGAAGTTAAATAAAGTTTAAAAATATTTACAAATGTATTTTGGTCTCCTTGAAAATATTTGTAACTCAAGCAAAGGAATTATATGACCTCTTGGCCTGTGCAGGGTGACCACCTATGGTTTCAACAAGAAAACCCCATATTTTTTGATTTAACCATCTAAAAAGGTGAAATTTCATAATATAACATATTTTTATATGAGGAGAGAAACTAAATTGGTTTTGGTGTGTTTCCAAGCCATAAAGTGTGGCTTCTAGAATTGAGGGTTTGAGATAGGACTAATTAGGCCTAATAGATGGGTGGTTTACAAAGGAAGTGTGATTTAGATCTGGAGCTAGGTCACAAAACATAACAAACACCTATAAGGAGATAGAGGGTGTATATAAATGTGTTTACATCTTCAAAAGAGGGCATAGTCTGATCAAACAAGGTGAAATTAGATTAAAAAAATGCTACTAGCCTAAAGAGACCATTGTGAGCCTTGTGTGTAGAATTGAAGTGTTAAGTGTGTCTGAGTACATCTATGGGGTTAAGGAACGTGTGAATAGTTTTCCTAAGAACATATATGATATAATGTTGACTCCTTCAGACCTATATTAACAATTTGTCCTTGAGACCTATGAGATGTGTTTAATGGAGAGGTAGTGAAGGAGGTTATTGGTAAAGAGAGGCCCGGGTTATGAAATGAGTTTAGTAGTGATTAAAAATGACAATAATGATGTATAATGAGACCAAGAAGTGTCTCCAAAGTGTATAAGTAATGGGTACAAGAAGTTAAGGAGGTTATTAAGCCCACATACCAAGATAAATACTAGATTAGAGATGAAACCTTGAAGATAAAACAAAGCATCAAGAGACATCTTTGACAAGACCAGAGCTAGTTAAGATATGTTGGAGAGTTTTCCCTAATACCTCTACATCAAGTTAATTTATACAAATAAGTGGTCAAAAAGGAGTGTCTACTTGTATTTATAGGTTTCCAACTAACTCTAACCCATGTAGTTAGGTTATGGTTAAGATTGGAATTCTGAATGCAATTAATGAAGGCTCTAATTATGTATTCATGGAGGCATGGCTCAACTTTTCTGATTTTTATGGTATTTATGTTTATATTTTTCAATTATTGATTTTGATGATGATGACATCATCATGACATCATATTTTGTTAAAAATTCCTTCTAATGAATTACATATTCACTAATTCAACTTGGTATTTTCACTTAAGGATTTATTTTTATTTGATTGGTTAATTAATTCTACTTAGCCTTTTGGTCATTTTAAGAATTAGGTTAAGTGTCATGCTTAATTGGTTAAAAATGTCAGTTAACTAGGTCAGAACCTTACTAGGATGAATTCATGATAGGTTATCATTGCATACAAGATAATACCCCAAATAAGTATGCGCTAATGAAATTCTGGGCACTTACATATAAAGTGTGGATGTATTTAGGATGTTTAGTGATTTTTATGTTTAATTTTCATAGTTTGATAGACATCAGTATGATGTCCATTTAGACATGGAAGTGGCTTAGAAAATTGGGTTCACTAGAAAGTTTAAGTGTTTTACTTGAAGTTGCATTAAACTAATGGAATTAAAATATTGAAAGATAAATGTTAATATGTACTGATCAGATATTAAAAATAATGAGATACAATAAAATACACATTTATAAAAATAAAAAACATGTCAAAATAGTCAAAAGGCCTAAGGATTGTAAGCCTCCTGGAAACATAAATAGATTTGACTATGTAGTTTGATTATAAGTTAATGCCATATGAAATGAACTATAAACACAGAAATGTTAGAAAATAGTAATTTTAAATTGGTTGGAATGATTTTTTAGGAGATGGATATGGGTGAATTTTGGTCTTGTATGTTTATTGTGGCCTCATCCTACTTGATTGTATTCTTAATTTATTAATATGGGATTGTGAAACTATTTTTTTAGGTTAACTATTTAGCTCAATGTGTTGATATGTCATGTGGAATACCTATAAATAATAAAACCCTGATCCTAAAAATACACTAGATAGTAATTAGACAATAAAAGGGGATGAAAATGGGTTAGTAAGGATAGTCGATATGGCCTTAGAAACCCCTTGTAATAGAACATTACCTATATGTCCCAAATTTTCCTCAGGATGATGTAGTTATCACTCTTAGAGTGATTATGTGATCTATGATTATGCAACAAGAATAAATTTAACTAGATGATTGACTGAAATTCAAGATAATAGATGTCCTTAACCTATAATAAGAAATATTTAGTCTTGGCTATTTAATGTTAGATTTTCGTATAGTTGAAATAGGAATAAATAATGTTATTTTGCTTAGTGTATAGTGTTATTTCATGAGAGATACCATGATGTTATAATGAGTATCATCAATGTGATTATAGAGGAGAATATTTAAAATAATTTCTCTAATTGAATTTACCAATTATGCAGGAGAGACATTGTGAAACATCTTGATTAAAAATAGTGATAATTGGTGCATGGGACACAAGGCCATACTAGTGGATAAAGACATACTATGTCCCTATCTAGCTAGTTTGGACTTATCTTAGAAGATCATACACTACTTAGACAAGTCTGACAAGGGCATAAAGGCTAAATAGGGATGAATGTAGATGACATAGAGATGTTGGTATTATATTTTAAGTGATTAAAACTTAGTGAATAAATTATGATATATTTTAAGTTGGCAAAATGGTGAATATACCAAGTAAAGGTAAAGATGCAAATATTAAACATTGTTAAGTAACTCATGGTTAAAGTTTATGTGTCTACACAAGATTAACCTAAGAGAAGTTTATATTACCATAACATCCTTTAAATTTAGGCTTTTTTACCTCTTCTTATTTTTTGTGGGAAAATTTATGTTTATTTTTAGAAAAATTCCATAAGAAATTTTTTGTAATAAAATTGAGTTTTTTTAGATTCCATAATAGATATTATATAAAATGAAATTACAGTGTAAAACTTGTATAAGTTAATTTTAGCTTGGTTAAGGGATTAATCTCCATTTACAAAAAGGGAGCCTCTTTTGAAATTTATAAATAAGATCCTCCAATAAATATATTTTAGACCTTCCTTTAAAAAGTGGATTCCTTAAATATTTGGTAAGAATAAAAATGATGGGGAAATCAAGGATTTTAGATATGCGAGGTCAATTAACAATTAAAGTGTTGAGGAATAAGATGTTAATTTTTTTTAAATTAATATTTTGACAAAGGCCTTTTAATAGAGACTAGTTATTCTTATAAAACTATTTTCATCATACATCCTTTTGAAATTCACCAAAATAGTGTCATAAAAAAACTAATCACACGAGGAGAAAATTTAAAGTAATAATAATTATTTAAATTTATTCATCTCCTTAGATTTACTCAATTATCTTACTAAAATTTCATCCATTATAATAAACAAATAAGGTGAAATAGGATTGCCTTTTTTGATCTCTCTTGAATATTGGAAAAAATTTATAAGAACACCATTAACCAAAATAAACAAGTAGAGTTTATATATACACTTAAAAAATTGACTATAAAAATATTATGAGAAACCAAATATTATTATGATTTTGATTATAAAATTAAAATCAAGTCTATTGTAAGATTTACTAATATCTAACTTAATAAACATAATAGGCTTTTTCTTGAGCTTAACTAAGTTAAATAATTAATGCATCACCACAATACCCTTAAGGATTTATATTCCTTTAATAAAACTAATTACTAAGGTGTTATTGTCAATGGAATAAACATATTAATTCTCGTATCCATGAATATAATAATAGTTTTTAATCCAATTACAAAAATAAATTTGTTTGAAAAGTTCCATAATTTTCTTTTTTTTTTTAAATTTATAAATAAGAGTGATGAAAGTGTTGTTGAAATATTTCAAAATATTTATTAAGATAATCGATTCATTACCTATATCTCAAAGATCCTGCTTAATAATATCTTAAAATAAATATAAAAACTCTAAGGAAAACCTTTGGGTCTCAGATCTTTGTCCCAATCCATGCTCCCAAAGGAAATATGGATGTATTATTATGAGAAGAGGCCATAAGAGTCTTATTTTTGTAATCATTAATTAAAGGAAAAAGAAAACTACTAAAATCTACTTGTATCTATTTTGTTATTAGATATTTTATAATATAAAAAAGTTGGTATCTTATTTTTAGATAACAAAGAGGTTTTAATAAGTTGTTCATCTCTTCATTTAAGATTTGTAATTATATTAGAATTTTTATATGTGATTATTTTTTTGACAGTATTTTTGTTATTTTATCTCCCCTTTAAAATAATTTTATATTCATTTATATTTTCAAAAAATCTTTTCTTTTTCAAAGACCTATTAATATGTATATAATTTTTTTTTCTTTGTGGAATATAAATATCTTAGCATGACTTAACTAAGAGAAAGAACTATTTAAAATTTCAATTCATTTTTTATCTTTATTTTTTATTAAAAAAAAAGTTACCAAAAATATTTTTGTTTCAATCTTTAAAATGATTTATAATATTTTTATATTTATAAGCCAAAAAAAACATCTTGAAATGTATGTATGGAAAAAGTTTCTTTCAAAAATTGTTCACTTTATCCATGATATTAGGATATTTGAGCCACATGAATTAAAATATATATATATTTTATTTAGAAATAAAATAATTTTTTTAATTTAATATTTATAAAATAATTATCAACTTGAGACATTGGGGATATAAGAATATATCTATGAAGTATTTTTGAATTATAAGTTAGGTAATTGTTTATGTTTTCATAAATATAACTAAAATTAGCTATATTATTTCTCCAAGTGAAGTTGATTTTGATTCGACATCTCATAAGTTGTTATTCCCTAAAATTTTATGAAATCCCCATGAGATTGAGTTTTTATAGACCACCATCATCTTTTCTCATCAGTTGTAATGATGTAATTAAAACCATTTCTAATGATTAAATTATCACGAGTGGTTTGATTTAGAAATAGGGACTTTTTTACTAAATGATTTCCTTGAGAACAAGATTTTTAGGAGCACAAAAATTAATTATAATTGTATTGCACTTTTCTTTAAGCTCTTGGAATTTCACATTCATTAATTTTTTGTGTATGAAACTTATATCTTTAAAATCAACTATTTACCATTTTAGTCTACATTTGACCTCACAAGTGTCTTATAGGAGCTTAGTATTTCTTATAAAAATAATGTTTGGACAATCAATTTGAAATATCCTCTTAAATAGCATCCATTTATTAAAAGATCACAATCCTCTAATTTTCAAGGAATACAACTCGATATTGCCTTGGAAGGGATCACCCCCTTCTATGTTATTTATTATTTATTTCTCTTGATATCTTATACAAATGTCAAGGGTATAATCTCTCTTTTCTTGATCTCCTTCTACCTTTTAATTTTCATGTAGTATGGATTTCTTGAGGATCATATTAGAGTTTAGGAGTTTTTTTTTTTTGTAAAAAAAGAGGATCTATTTTTCAATCATATTTTTAGTTTTTATATTATTTTTATTTATTAGTGATAAAGAGGTTTTAGGGATCACACTTTTTGAGTCTGAAACCAAATAATTAAAAATATTACTATAAATACATTTCTTTGAATTTTTATTTACAAAAGACTTGGTGGTATATATAAAATCCTTTAATATTTCTCTCCTTGATAGGATTAAGATCTTGATCAAGCTTTTAAATCATGGTCATAATAGAATTGAAGGACACCCTACCAATTTCTATTGGAAACCTTTTCCACCTTTAAATGGATCAAAGTTTGTTTATTTTTCTATAGAGTCTAATCCCTATTCTACATTTTGGTCTATTTTCTATACTTATACTTCCTTTGGTTAATTTTTTTCTTAGTAAGCATTACTCTCCATTTTGACTAGAGGGGGAGGGTTTCTAGTGAATATAAGGATAAAAATTATTAAGTATCCAAATAAATCCTTTCATAATACACCTTCTAGAGCCATGTATAGTTAGATATATCTCTTGAATTAAGAGCTTTATGAGATCAAGTTTACACACATCTTAGCACATGAATTGGGCATAGTTTCTATGTCTATTTTTATAATAGAATGTATATTAGCCTTTATAAATTTCACCTAATTTTCATTTTAGAATTTTAGAGGGAGTACATAAAGATTGACCTAAACAAAGACAACCAAATTCACCTCTTTCATACATCAAGAAATATTTTTGATTTCAATGAGAAGAGGCTCAAAATATTATAGAATTAACATTAAAATTTTATATGTTTGAATTTTATAACTCAAATACATTTTTGGAAAGAAAAATAAGGAAAAAAACTTATCATATTCTAGTTTTATTTTCCCAAAGAGAAAACTCCTCTTCCATTATCAAAATCCCATAAAATGATTAATTATGATTTTCATCTCATCTCTAGATTATTTAAGCATTCTTTGATCTTATTTAGTTCCAAATGTATTTTAAGGTAAATATTTTTCTTTTGTAAATTAAATACTTACCTACACATTAAGGGTTATCCAATGTCTATTATTTCTCTAAGAGCTAGTCTAACTTGTTTTAGACTAGGGAAGCGGGTCATGAACACTTCTATTTTATCCCATTTATGTATGAAGTTTTGTCATTGATGTCAAATGAAAAATTTACTTTCAAGAATTAATGAAAAATATGTTGAGTTGAATAGACTTGTTACAAAGCTCCATGGAGTTCTGTGTGTACTTTGAATGACTATGAAAATACAAGAATAGTCATTTGAATGTCTTTGCTAGAATTATTATCTTGGTAGATATGGCTAAGTACATAGGTGAATGTTAAAGACCTTTGCATATATCTATTTTTGGTCTATGTTCTAAGTCATAAGGATGAGTAGAGAAAATATTACAAATGCATAAGGTTGTTCCTCAGCTAAAAGTCTACTAAGTTTCCATACTTAGTCAATTTTGCACCTTTGTATTTTTCTAAGGAATTCTTTCAAGAAAATAGTTTAGAATTTGTCAGACAAAATTTTTGCAACAAAGTTTATGAAAGAAATGAGTGCAATTTGAAATTCTTTCAAAAAAGTGGTTTGGAAAATTCTTTCAAAAAATGGCTAAGTCTTTGTTGGAAAAATTGTCTAAAATAAAAGTTTTGAAGGGATCTTTTAAAAACTACCGAAGGGTAAGTGAACCATTCAATGTTCCCAAAGGGTACTTCGACAATGTTCTGAAGGACATGTAATCCAAATAAAAATCTTTAAGGGTAATTTTCCAAATCTTCAAAGGGCATGTGACCCAAACAATTTTTTTGAATGGTACTTTGATAAAGATCCAAAAGGCACATTCTATATTATATATGACTTTCTATAGTTGGGAACTGATTGCTTAAGTTATAACTTAAGCCTTCCTTGTCATCAAGAAACCAACCCCTTGATAGAGCTATTACTGACTAAAAAATAGTACAAGAATTTATATTTTCCTAAGCATATGACTTAATAAAAAGTCTAAGCTTGTTGGAAGATCAATGGTTCACATTCCATTGCACGTAAATGATCAAATGGAGTGAAGCAAAGTTAGATTGTCAAATATCCCTATGAGTGAGCACGCAAGTGACAAGTGTCACATTCATGCTTATTGAATATCAATGGTTCATGATTGATTAAAGGAAATGATCCAACAGAGTGAAGCAAAGTCAACATGTGAAAGGACCCTCCATGTGAATACACAAATGACAAGTGTCAAAGGGTCACAAGTTTGTTAGAATAATTTGATGGTGTGTGGATGATTGTGCATTTGCCCATCCAATGGGTAATATGATATAAGAGTATTATGTTTCTCAATAGATAAATAAAATACATCTTCAAATATCCAATGATGTGAAAAATCAAAGACAAATAAGATCCAATGAAGTAAATGGATCCAAGGAATAAAGGTGCCCAAGGGTTAATGACTCAGTAACATAGTTAAAGGTTGAGCATGTCTAGCAAGATCTAATAGAGCGAAGCTCTCATAAATTTTACATTACGAGAGATGAATTCAAACATGTTGAAGTTTAATGACTAACTTATTTAAGGATAATTCATTTGTTAAGATCAGATGATATGCAAGATATTAGATAAGAAAGATCCAACAAAGCATAATGACCCAGATGAAACAAAATGATCACTATTTAGTGACACAATGTCTAATTAAGGATCGATCATATTCAAGGACATCGATGGAGTAAAAGTGATCCAAAGACATAGGAGGTAGTGAGATGATGCAAGGATCCCATTGTTTAATGAATGTCTTAAGTAAATATTATGCATCTATGGAGATCCAACAGCTCACAGGAGTTAAAGTCTTGAGATCGATGGACACATATTAAAGATGACCAAAGGTAAAGTAAAAAAGCATTTGAAGATATGGGTAAGTGAGTTATTTTTAAGGATGGTGTAAAGGAGGAGATCAAAGGCCATCATTTAAAATTTTAAATGAAAATGGTTAGTCACTATAATCTAGCACAATGTTTGGAGGAAATCAATAGTTGATTTTTTGAATACCTATGAAATAAAATGGCTAATCATAGAGTAATTCTAATCTTGTGAATGTTGTAATTGAAGTGACACAAGAAAAAATTATAAGAGGCTCAAAGAAATGAAGATAAATAGTCATTTACTTGCAATGAGAAGACTCAAGCCATGAGTGTAGAGTGTATAAAGTTAAGAGAATCATCTAAGCATTCATTGATGATATGGTCAAATATGAGAGCCATATATTGTGTCAAATAGAAAAACTAAGACATAGAAAAATAGTTGTGCAAAGTGTCAATTAGACATATTCAGACACAAAAAATGAGGTAGAAATGCTATTAGGTAGTGTGTTGAAAAAAATAATATAGACATAGAAAGAGAGACTGCAAAGAAGAATGCACATACAAGTATTGTCCAGAGCATGAGTGGTTGTAGACCAGATTTTTAATAAGGAACAAACTTGGATTCTATTTTAAATGTATTTTTCATTAGTTAAATTTATAGCTTCACACAACTATTTGGTTGGTGCCATCAATGAGGTTGAGTTGGTGCTCAATTAGGGGATTAGTGTCTCCTTGGGTTTTAAGCCCTTAAATATATGATTAGTGAGGTCATTACAAGTTAGTTCTTAGAATATGGGATGGGTGTCTCCTTAGGATTGGTGTTATAAAATATAACGAGTGAGGTTTAATTAGTGTAACAAATTTTTGTGAGGTTGGTTTAAAATAGTAGCTTTTAATAGCATTCTCACCATGTTTTTTCCCATTTGGTTTCCACGTATAAATTTGGTGTTATGAGCTTTGCTTTTATACATGTGAATCTGTATTGTGTTATTTAAGTTTTCATTTGTTTAAGATTCATTTTAAAAAATTTAAAGAATTGGTTTTTAGATCTACTGATTCACCCCCCTCTCACTAGATAGGTGTGTTTAACAATTGGCATTAGAGCCAAAGGTTATAAAAGAGAATCTTAATTAGCTTAGGTTGATCATAGATTCTAAACACAAAATAGCCATCCACAAAGGAATGTCATCAAATAAGGTACCTTTGTTTGATGGTCTAAATATGCCTTTTGGAGCATAAAAATGTAAGTGTATTTGACCTACTTGGGGTTTGATGTCTATATGTCTATTGAGAATGGATGTGCAACCCTATTGTTTCTCCTACTAATCAGGAAATGAAGAAGGCATGTCAAAATAATGCTAAAGCAAAGAATGTTATTCTTTCTAGATTATCAAATAATGAGTTTGTCAAAGTCATGTATTGTAAAAATGGAAAGGACATATGGATCAAATGATAGAGCATCTATGAAGGAGATGATAGAGTAAAACAAGCCAAGATTAAAAACCATAAGGGATAATTCAAGAGCCTCAAGATGAGTGAGAAAGAGAAGATTGTAGACTACCTCCTTAGGATAGATGATATTGTAAATGCAATCAGAGGACTTGGAGAGATAATGGAAGAGTCAACCATTATCAAGAAGGTTTTGAGATCTTTGAAATCAAAGTATGATTCTAAATCTTTATAATTGAAGAGGCAAGAGATCTGAACAAGCTCAAAGTAGATGAGATACATGGAACCTTCACTGCATATGACATGAGGCTGGTAGGTGCAGACTCATCCAAGAGAGAAGTTACCTTCAAAGTTTGTAAGTTGGTAGAAAAAGAAGAATCTCCTAATTCTAAATTTGAGGAGGTTGATGATGTAGAGGGATATTTGATCAAAAAATTGAAGAAGGGTTTAGGTAAATGTAAAGGTAATTTACCCTTTAAATGCTTTAATTATGGAAATATGGGTCACTTTGTTGCTCAATGTCCACATAAAAAAAAGGATGACTCTGATTTAGCTGAGAAAAATCAAAAAGAGAAATCCTATTATCCCATGAAGAAGAAAAGCTTCTTTAAGAACAAAAAGGGGTTGTATTCAAAAGAAGATAGTGACTCGATGGATGACAACATTAGCTCAAGTGATGAGCATGATAGTGATTTTGTGTCCAAATAAAATGAAGTCCTATTCATGACATTTGAATCGACTTATTTATGCAAAAATGAGGTGGACTTAAAAGAAGATGAAGGAAAAGTAAATATTGAATGTGAACTCATCTATGTTTAAAAATAAATTGACAAGCTTAGAAAAGAAAATTCTAAACAAAAGAAGACTAGTCAAAAGGAGTTTTAGAAATTGACTAAAAGAAATGAGGAAATAGATCAGATGATAGTGAAATTGAAGACCCAAATTGAGGAGACAAAGAGGATAGAGGATGTAGTCAAAACTGACCTATAAGTGAAGTACTTAGAATGCTTGAAGATAGAAGAAGAAATCATGGATCTAAGATAAAAGGTCAAAAAATCCAAAGAATAGGTTGATAAAGACCTAATATTGAAAGGAGGATATGACATAATAGATGAATTGATTATCTCATAAAACCACTCCAATGAAATATTAGGTCTTAGATATGAGAAAGGAAAGAGTCACATGTTGAACAGAACTGGACATGTGTATGAAAACTTCAAGGCTGCAGTACAGTTAGTAATCAGAAAAGAAAAAAACTACATTCTTGAAGAGAAGAAAAACAATGAATCTATTCTTATAAAGACCAAGGTTGATTATACAAAAAGTAACATAATAACAAGGAATGTGAATAAATTAGAGCTCAGGAGACCTCCTTTATATTCTCAAAGGAGAGTGATAACTAGGTACTCTTCATCATTTTATGGTTATTGTTATAACTGTAATAATTTTGGCCATAGAGAAATTGGTTGTAAAGTTGTAACAAAAATAAGGAGAATATTATTAAGTAGAAATTAATTTTCCCCTCTATTAGATATAGATGTTTTATGCTACAACTGTAGTAATTTTGGGCATATAACAAAGTATTGTAGAACAAAGCCTGTTAAATCAAAATCTAACAATGATAAAAAGGTTGAGACTCTTGAAGTAAATAGAGGCTCAAAAAATAGTGACATAACAAAGGAAAGTACATTGAAGAATCCAAAGGAGTTATGGAAAAATAAAAATCAGTCTATGATTGCTCAAACTGTGCTACATGCTAAAGAGCAAAATCTATGGGTCATAGATAGTGGATGCTCAAAACATATGATTGGTGATAAGAGCAAATTCATCAATTTGAGTAGATGTAAAGAAGGGAATGTTAGTTTGGGAGATAATACTATAGTCAAAATGAAAGGTAAATGAACATTGCATATTGATGGAAAATTCCCTAAACATGATGTCCTTTATGTTAAAGTACTAAAACATAATCTAGTGAGTGTCAGTCAGATGTGTGACAATGGCTATAAAGTCATATTTGATGCTAAAGGTTGTGAACTAAGAAGGTCTATCAAAACTATTGCATAAAGAAAAAGAACTGAGAGTAACATATATAATCTAATTGAAGTAAATGGTACAAATTATCTCATGAAATAAATTCATGAGAGCTAGTCATGGCATAGAAGGATGGGTCATGTTAACATTGACAATTTAGTCAAAGTAAGTTATAATAAGTGTGGAAAAAACATGCCTAAGATAACCAAGCATGGTAATACAATGTGTAGACAATGTTAGCTCAGTAAACAGATAAGGGTCTCATTCCAAACTAAAGTGTATGCAACTAGAAAACCTTTATAGATAGTTCATACTGATCTTTGCAGACCAATCAAGACAAGAGGTTCCAAAGGAATGTATTATTTCATGTTTTTTGTAGATGACTACACCAGAATGACATGGGTGACCTTCTTAAAGGACAAGTTTAAATCCTTTGAGAGATTCAAGATTTTTAGAGACATGGTTGAAAATGAAATTGGTAGAAAGATCAAGTGCCTCAAATCTGACCAAGGTGGTGAATTCACTTCTAAATAATTCATAGACTACTATGAATAGCATGATATTAAGAGACACTACTCTACTACAAGAACTCCTTAGTGAAATGGAATTGTTGAAAGGAAGAACATGACTATCAAAGAGATGGCTAGAACAATGTTGAAAGAAGATAACTTGTCAGATGGTTATTGGAAAGAGACAGTCTAGACAATAGTAAACATCTTGACTAGAGTCCAATTAAGAGTAAATAGTGACAAGACTCCATATAATTATGGTATGGAAAGCCTGCTTCAGTCAAGGCTTTTAGAGTGTTTAGAGTAAATTCTACATTCGAAGGAAGGAGAAAAAGGATAGATAATTTTGAGTCGAGATGTGATGAGATAATATTCTTTAGTTATTCTACTCATATCAAAACCTATGTTATGAGAACAAAAGACTGCATAAGCTAGTGGAGAGCATCCATGTTAAAGTTTAAGGGATCCTCAAAGAAGAAACTAAACTTGTAAAGGAGATCAAAATTAAGGAACTAAAAGAAGAAGTTGAGGATGAAATATCATATAATGAAGAAGAGATAAAGAATATTGGCACCTTAAAGGTTTATTTAAAAGGACCATCCTAAGGAGAAGATAATTGACAACATGAATGGAGTCTAAAGGAGGAGAAAGGCAGTAATGAGCAAAGAATAGGTAAGTTTTGCTTTATTATCTAAAATTAAGCACAAAAGCTATGCTGAGGCTAGTAAAGATGAGAATTGGCAAAAGGTCATAGATGAGGAACTAAGCCAAATAGAAAAGAATAAAACCTGGCAGCTAGTTCCAAGACCCATAAACAAGAATGTCATAGGTAGAAAATGGGTCTTTAAAAAAAAATTGATTGAAGATGGAGTTGTTGTGAGAAACAAAGCTAGAATTTTTTGCAAAGGATATGCTTAGGTAGAAGGAATAGACTTTGAGGAGACATTTCCCCAATGGCAAGATTTGAAACCATCAAATTTTTTTTAGAATTTTCAATCTTTAAGAAGTTTAAAGTCTATCAAATGGATGTTAAGTTGTCTTTCCTTAATGGAACCTTGGAAGAAGTCTATATTGAACACCCTGAAGGTTTTTAGTTGACAGATGAATAAGACTAGGTGTGAAAACTGGAGAAATCATTATATGGTCTAAAACAAGCACCTAAAACATGGTATTCAATGTTGGATCAATATTTACGCATAGATTTATCAAAGTATGTGTAGATAGTAACTTGAATGTTTTGTCTAAAAATGGACATATGTTGATCATAGTTATCATTGTTGATGACATCATTTTTGGTGGTAGCAACAATAATATGTGTAAAGAATTTTCAAATCAAATGCAAAAGGATTTTGAAATGTCCATGCTAGGATAACCTACATTTTTTCTTGGTCTACAGGTTGCACAATCCAAAGAAGGGATATTCATATCCTAGACCAAGTATGCAAAGGAGATGCTCAAAAAAATTGCTATGGAGGATACCAGACTAGTTAGAACTCCCATGATAACTAGATGTAAATTGAGAAAAGGTTATGAATCTCTTAAGTAAATCATATAATTTATAAGTCTATGATTGGTAGTTTTTTATATCTCACTGCATCAAGATCATACATCATGTAGGTTGTATGTATGGTTTCTATATTCTAGGCTACACCAAAACAAACACATCTAAATGTAGTAAAGAGAATATTCAGATATATAAAAATCATAGCAGACTATGGATTATGGTATCCTTCAAGTGATGATTTCACTTTGAAAACATACACAGATGTTGATTGGGTAAGAAGCACCAATGACAGAAGAAGTAATAGTGGTGGTGTATTCGTCCTTAGTAAAAGACTTGTTTTATGGCTGAGTGAAAAATAAGAGTCAATTACACTATGTACAATAGAAGTAGAATATGTTGCAATAGTGGCATGTTGCACTCTAGTGTTTTGAATAAATCAGTCACTAAAATATATTGAAGTGGAGTTCAAGGGACCAATTCCCATTCTATGTAACAATTCAAGTGCTATAAATATATCCAATAATCTGGTGATGCACTCTAAAATAAAGCATTTATCAATAAAGTATTACTTTCTAAGAGATAAGTTTGGTGATCAAGAGGTCACAATGGAATATGTTCCAACAAAAATTTACATTACAAAAATATTCACGAAACCTTTGCCTAAGGACCAATTTGAAAATTTGAGATAGTAGTTTGGAGTGGTAGCTCCTACACCACATCACTAGTTTTTAGTGATCAGACATGTCTCCAGGGGGATTATAAAAGGGACATCACTAACTCATGGAAGAAAATGAGTTTAAGAAATTGTTTCATGGTCTAAATGGGGAGTTTTTCCTAAATTATTATTATGTTACAGGTTCGAGGATCAAAACAATGTCATACCTAAAGCAGTGCACTTTAGATGGAGGTACTTGACTTTGTGGTAGAGATACTTTGTCATTAATGTCAAAGGGGCAGAAAATAGCAAGATGCAAGTGAGAAATAGAGATTGTGCTACTTTTTAGAGGATTTTTTTCCATCAATGACAAAGGGGGAGATTTTTGGACATATTCATTGATGTATGAAGGTTTGTCATTGATGTCAAATGAAGAATATACTTTCAAGAATTAATGACAAAGGTGTTGAGTTGAGAAAAATTATTGTAGAGATCCATGGAGTTGTGTGTGTACCTTGAATTACTATGAAAATACAAGAATAATCATTTGAATGTCTTGGCTAGCATGGTTATGTTGATAGATATGGCTAAGTACACAAGTGGATGTTAACAACATTTGCACATATCTCTTTGTGGTCTATGTTCTAAGTCATAAGGATGAGTAGAGAAAACTCTACAAAATCATAAGGTTGTTCCTCAGCTAAAAGTCTACTATGTTTCCATACTTAGTTGATTTAAAACCTTTGCATTTGTCCAGGGAATTCTTTTGGAAAAATGGTTTAGACTGTGTCGAACAAAATGTCTGCAACAAAGTTTTCAAAGGAAATGAGTACAATCTAGAATTCTCTTGAGAAAAGTGGTTTGGAAAATTCTTTCAAAAAATGGCTAAGTCTTTGTCAAAAAAATTATCCCAAATAAAATTTTTGAATGGATCTTTTCAAAAATGCTGAAGGGTAAGTGAACTATTCAAAGTTCCTAAAGGATACTTTGCCAAAGTTCCAAACGGAATGTGATCCAAACAAAAATATTTAAGGGCAATTTACCAAATTTTTGAAGTGAATGTGACCCATTTTTTTTTTAAAGGTACTTTGCAAAAGATCCTAAAGGTACATTCTATTTTCCATTTGACTTGTTACAGCCAGGAACTAGTTGCTTATGTTATAACTTAAGCCTTCCTTGTCATAAATAAATTAGCCCTTTGATATAACTATTAGCATCTACAAAATAGAATAAGACTTTCTATTTTCCTAAGTCTATGACTTAAGAAATTATCTAAGCTTGTTGGAAGATCAATAGTTCATAATGCATCGCATGTAAATGATCCAATGAAGTAAAGCAAAGTCAAATTGTAAAAGAGCCCTCTGAGTGAACATGCAAGTTACAAGTGTCACATTCATGCTAGTTGAAGATCAATGATTCATGCTTGAACAAAGAAAATTACCCAATAAAGCAAATCATAGTCCACATGTCAAAGGACCCTCTAAGTGAATGTGTAGATGACAAGTGTCAAAAGCTCACAAGTTTTATAGAAGAATCTAATGGTGCATGGATGATTATGTAATTCATATCCAATAGGTGATATGATCTAAGATCATTAAGCTACTTGACAGCTAAATAACATGCATCTTCAAAGATCTAATGATGTGCAAAATCTAGGACAAAGTAGATCCAATAAAGTATATAGATCCAAGGCATAAAGGTGCTCAAAGGTTAATGACTCAGTGACATAGTTAAAGGTCGAGCATGTCTAGCATGATCTAATAGAGTGAAAGGTCTCGTTAATGTCATGGTAAATGAGATGAAGTTAAACATGCCAAAGGTTAATGACTAACTTAGTTAAGGATCATGCATCTATTAAGATTAGATGATACATGAGAGCTTGGATAGGAAATATCTAATGGAGCGTAAGGACCTAGATGGAATAAATTAATCACTATTTAGAGACACAAAGGTTAGTTAAGGATCGATCATCTTCGAGGACATTGATGGAGTGAAAATGATCCAAAGACACAAGAGGTAGAAAGATGATGCAAAAATATCATTATTTAACCAATGTCTTAAGTAAAGACTGTGCATCTATGGATATCTAATGGCACACCTTTTTTAGAGTCTTGAGATTGAGGGACACATATTAAAGATGACCAAAGGTAAAGTTAGAAAGCATTCAAAAATTTGATGAAGTGAGTTAGTTTCAAGGATGACACAAAAGAGGAGATCAATGGATAGCATTTAAAGTTTTAAATGCAAATGGATAGTCATAAGAATCTAGAATTAAGGTTGGAGGAAATAATTAGTCGATCTTTTGAAAATTTGTGAAATAAAATGGCTAGTCACAGAATCATTTCAATCTTGAAAATGTTGTAATTGAAGTGACACAGGAAGAATTCCAAGAGGCTTATAGAAAGGAAGACAAACAATCATTTACATGGAATGAGAAAAGTCAAGTCACAAGTGTAGAGTGTATAATGTTACGAGACTCATCTAAGCATCGATTGATGATATGGTCAAATATGAGAGAGATATATTATGTCAAATAGAAAAAATGAGACACAGAGAAAGAGTTATGTAGAGTGTTAATTAGACATATTCAAACATAGAAAAAGGGTTTGAAAGGGTATTAGGCAGTGTGTTGAATAGAAGAATCTAGACACAGAAAGAGAGACTGTGAAGAAGAATGCACATACAAATATTATACAGAGCATGAGTGGTTACAAACCAGACTCGAAATAAGGAATAAACTGAGATTCTATTTTAAATCTATTTTTCATCAGTTGGAGTTGTAGCTTCATATAACTATTTGGTTGGTGCCATCAGTGAGGCTAAGTTGGTGTTTAGTTAGGGGATTGGTGTCTCCTTAAGGTTGTAGCCCATATATATATGATCAGTGAGGTCATTATGAGTTAGTGTTCATAATAGGGGATCAATGTCTCCTTAGGATTGGTGTTATGGAATGCAGCCAGTGAGGTTCAGTCAATGTAACAAATTTTTGTGAGGCTCGAATAGAACAATAGCTTCTAGCAGTATTCTCATCATGGTTTTTCCCTTTAGGTTTCCACGTATAAATCTAATGTTATGAGATTTGATTTTGTGCATGTGAATCTTTCTTTTGTTCTTTAAGTTTGAATTTGTTTAAGATTCATTTTAAAAGTTTTAAGGAATTGGTTTTGAGATCTATTGATTCACCCCCCTCTCAGTAGATAAGTGTGTTCAACAATTACCTTATCCCATTACAATATGTTTCTAATGAACACCTTTGACTCTTTATTTTCTCTTCCTTCAAAGACATGTGAGGCGTCTACCTTTGCACTTACACCCAAAAATAAGTACACTTTCACCCACTACAATGCCTCCTCTAGGGACTATTGTGAACTTTCCTTAAATTTTTGATAAATTCCAATACATATTATTGTTACTACCATTTTATTATTTTCTTTTATAATACCTTTTTTTAGTATGTTGTTATCGTCAGTTTATTTTCTTTTTCTTTTTATTTATTTTTTGGCATTACTATAGACATGGTTACTAATAATTACTAGAATCAATATCTTAAATATATTTATTTAAAAGTTTTTTTCTTAAATTATTTTAATGTGATTGTTAGTATTTTTTAGTATAAATATTTTAAATATATTTACTTAAAAAATGTTAAGAGATATTAATTGTAAGATTTTTATATTGGATTTTTTATATATAGAAAATATTTATAATTTTATTACTTTTTTTGCATTTTTTTATTGGTGATAAATCATGTCAATTTAACTATGTATATGTGTCAAACTTAAAATAATCCTTCACAAAAAAAGGAGGGCTCCAAACTCCACTATAGAATAAAGATATTGGGATTTTTCAATTAAATTTTTGAGAAAAAAAGAATATATTTTAATGACATTCAAATGATCGTCAAATTTAAGGTTAGAATTAAAAGTTAACACACTCACTATATTATAACCTACTATTACTACGGGATGCCATTGTACAATCCCTATTTACCTAATAAATAATAATATTTTTTTATTACAAATTTTAGTGGAAACAAATTATCATATTGATTAATTAAAAATATAAAGATAAAAGAATGCAATAGTCAATTGGTCTTTACGGCTGAAATTAAATGACAACTTATAAAATCATAGTTTAAAAATAAGAGATTCAAAGTATATAGTTAATAGCTAACATTAAATATCAAGCACAAGCAACTATATTAGATGAAGGACTTGGTAGATCAACCTTGTGATGGATGATAGATTAAGAAGAGGTCTCCACTGACAAAAGATTCGATGTCACCCAACTATCCTAAACCTAATCTTGCACATCCAAAAGCAAAAGCACTCCCCACCTAAATGATGGGGTAATGAACAACCTAACATCCATAACATCATGAACAGGGGAGGTCCAACATGATGACCCAACTACATATTTATCATGCAGATGAGGGCTCTAATCTCTCTACTAAAAAATAGAATGAAGAAATGACTGTCCAAAAATGAAAATTATTTCTTATAATTATAAGCCACCACCCTTTTTCCAATTGTTATATAAATTTTTTTTTAATTCCATAAATAGACAACTAAATAGGATGTGAAACTCTAAATATAAAACAATAAATGTTAGTGCCGACATAAAATTGAGGCTAACTATCTAGCCTAAATTTCAATGATATCAAAGGTAAAAGTTAATCAAAGTGTATAAAATCACATGAGATTATTCATTTCTGCCTATATTCAAATCGCAATTTGACCGAAGAAAATATCTTGTCTGCTATTCCACAGACAATTTAAAACAAGGAAACATGGAGAGAGCATTGGCTTCGTGGATGGAGGGGAACCAGGAAAGACTCAAAGCTGCGTCGTTGGAGGTAGCGCTTATCGAGTAGCAGGATGTGGAGCTTAAACTGTCGGGGGGCTCCAAGTTCCAGCTTATAGTGCCCTCTAAGCTTATGACGATGGGTCTGGACAATGCTGATGATTTCTTCATGGCTTTTAGTCTAGGAAAACCTGAAGAAAATAGCAATAAATTTGAAGAGAGTAAAGTTCCTGAATGAAAAGCTTCTTAACGTCCAACCTGAGCTAGGCCTCAGAGCGCTGGAAATGGTTATGGATCACATTGTCAACACGTTTGCTATGGAACAGCGAAAATTTAAGGAGCTTGATAAAAAAGTAGAGAGACAGTTTTGTTGTTGCAGTCTTCCGGATTTGAATTGGCTTGTCTATATTTACTTGGAACTTATTCCTTTTGTTATCCATTTGATTCATTTTGTTTTCCATCTCAGACATTTTACTTTTTAAATCCTCAACTATTTCAGTTAAAGCCCCTATTTCCTTGTTCAAAGTCAGATTTTCATGGTAATCTTTCCCAAAACTTGTAGATTCAGTTGATTGATTTGGTTTTGAGGTCCTCAGTTTCCTTCAACACAAGTTTCAAGGTTATCTTATGGATGTTAACCTTCCTTTCCAAATATCTAATTTTAGTGAGGGTTGTATTGTTCTTAGTGTTCTTTCTTTTACTATTTCTCTTATCAGGATCTTTAATTTGGCTTAGTTCTAGGTTCCCCAAAAAATTATCAAACAACTTATCCCTTGGAGGAAATGCATTGATAGATGAAGGAACACAAGGATCTTGGACGAAAAAAACACCCAATTGGTCATCCAAATATAAAGGTTCCTGAATTGAGGCCTCAGAAATATTTTTGGACAGTTTTCTTTTCAAGGTCCTTTTTATAGCAATAATGTCTATAGGAGGTATAATAATGGAGATAAGTATCATAGATTTAGGTTTAATAGTAGGGTTTCTAACAACACCTACAACAAGATTAATAGATCCTTCTAGATAGTTATTTTCAATGAGATTGATTTATGGGTTGGGAAGAGAGCTGTAGACTTGGGCTTTGCATGGTGGAATAGAAGACAGATAAAAACTTGATGGAGAGGGAGTAGATACTTTTTGTGTTGAATATCTGAAACAAAGTTCTCCATAAACATAAACACATGGAATGGATTGTTTAATTTATTAATGTCTAAAGTGATTTAAAAAGATAAAATGATAAGATAAAAAAACTTTGTATCTTGCTAATGTGACATGCCTCATTACTTGGTGAAGGATCTCATTCCATGGTTTTGGGATAGAATCTCTGAGATGCCCCCTTGAAATTCAATCAAATTTTCATTTCTAGCCAAAAAAGCCACAACTTATTATTTTTTCTCCTTTTTTTGCTTATAGTATTGGATGCATTCCATGTTCAAGCTAGTGAATTGAACAATGCTCTACTTCGATACCTCAAAGGAAATTCCTGACTATGACCTTGCAGATGTTCCATGACTTTGAAAACCAATCCATAAACTGTGATCCTAATTATACATTTCGTTAAAGCCCCATGTTCGAGACCTCCAAATAATGATCTTTTTTCTTATTGTTTTAGGTGCCATGAGTTCCACTCTACATCTACATCCTCCCATGATTTGAGAAATGCAAAATCTTCCAAACCTCTTGTTAACCTCATTACTCTTGTTAACCCTTGTTTTAACAGATGAAGAAGATATAATTGGAAACTTCCCTTCACTTATTTCATCATCATTAAGGTTGTTTGAACTCATACAAAAAATAAGGAATGATTTGTATGTGTCATGTATTACTCCAACATGATTCTTGTTTTGAAATCAAATTTGGCATTCTTGGAGCTATTATTGAGGACTTTCCTTCTTGAACTTTCTTTATACCAATAAGTCTCATAATGAATACCTTTGATCACAATTTTCATGATGTTAAGTGAGTAAGGGGTGGAGATAATTTGATCATGATATTCCTTCAAATTGATATTTTGATTTAATGTTTTATACCTACTGGTAATTAGTATATCAAAATTTATTTTTGTCAGAATCATTCCCAATAAATCCTATATCTCAAACTTTAAGCTATGAAGATCACTTGTATTTGTCCTCTTTTAGTAGTTGGATAACCTCATAAGGTAGCTCCTGAATTCCAATACATTTATTAAAACTATCATTAAGAACCCCTTGATTAGTGAACTAGTTAGCCACTTTATTATTTTCTATGTACACATGGGTTATCAAGATCTATTTGAAGGATTGAATAATACTTTTATATTCTAAAATTAGATTTTTTATAGCCTAACTCGGAGGGCTTATCTTTGCTAGTTGATTGGTTATATTAAGAGAATTTGTTTCAATCACTAAATGAGTTGCATTTATAAAAAATTTAATACTTCTATAACCCACAAGGTAACTTTTACTTCTGCCAAATGATTGGTCTAAACTCCCAAATTTATGGCATAATGATCTTTTAATATTCCTCTATTATTTCTAATTATTCTTCCTCCTCCTCCTACCAATTCTAAATTACCTTTTCAGGATCGATAAAATTTCAGTTTGAACCATCCTAGGTGAGGACATAACCATTTGACTAGTTTTTTTGTTTATCTTCCTTTGAACTTTCTTTAGTTTTTCTTCCTTTATAAAGTTCAAATTTGAAACTATTTTGTATTCAGAATCTATCATTTTGTCATTTTTCTTATTTTTTTAAGCTAACAAATTTTAATATGGTTTTATTATTGTTGTGCATGTTATTTAGTTTAATGAATTGTGATATGGGTAGTAATATTAAAATTCATTTATCTATATTATATTTTTGTGAAATATTACCATTTCATACGTCCTTTAATGTTAAATATTACCTAATCTTACGACAGATTATATGAATTTATCAAGGTCAATAATTTGTCATGATTTCAAAAAACTAAATTTGTTATTGTTAAATATAAATTTATTAATTATTTTAAGGATTAATTTTGTTCCATACCCTTTAATCCAATCAATACATTTTATTTCAATAATCATAGATTAATTTTGATCCAAAGATCCTTATTTATTCAAATTTGAATTTATTTGATCCCAATGCTCACATCCTTTCAAATTTTGAAAACATTTTTAATATGAGTATACTTGTGGTGGCACACTCTTTAGATGCATTTTTTCAAGGTTTAAAATTTCTTCTATGAATGCCATGTAAATATTTTTAAATGATCTAGAAATAGTGATTATGATGGTTATGTTAATGTGGATTTGCCACAACCCATGATTTCCTTTTAAACTAATGAAATAGGTATAAATGGATTCAAGAAAGTATCTTTATTAAATAAAATTTTATGTGATATTATACATTTTTGTATGGTTGTATATTTTTGACTTACTTGGTAGATATACATGAACAAGTGGTTATACCCATAACCCTTAAAATCATAAACCTTCTTTTTTATTCAAATATGAATGAGGGGGCATATTAAATAGTTTCCTTACTCCACATTGGGTGTGAAACTTACTCAATTTCAAGGACACACACAAAAACACAATACTTTTAGATGAAAACTAAAATTATTGCTTTACGTATGTTCAACAATGTTATATAATTTCACAACACATACACATTGCATCCCCCTAATTACTATAAATAAAACACACACTCTATCACATGATTGGTTTACATGAACATACATCATTGATTTAGATTTTTTTAGGCCCTTAGCTATTCTCAAATTCTCTATACTCTCTTCTTTTCTAGAGTTTACAATGCATTTTTATAACTTTCTTGAATGATCCAACTAAGCTGCAACTCATCTCCAAAATTTATTTGAATCTTTGTTGACATGATATTGAACCCTAAAATCATCTTCGAGCTTTCATTATATTATAAAATAGTCTTAATATAAACATTTAATCTCCTTATTCTTCACACATAAACAAAAACACTATTTATTTTATATCATTTTTTATGCAACCATAAATTAATATATACTATTAGTTTCCAAATTGTTTCCAGAAAATTAAGAAAATATTTTGTCACCATCCTAGTAAAATATTAATATAACCAATGTCATTTGATCAAAATTATCCTTCCTTCACTTTCCTACCTTGTTGGACTCTTGATGATGTTATTTGGCTTGTCAATGATCTTTGCTCATGTGCATAATGTTGTCACAAATTAGAAAAAGTCATAGAACCAAAAATAAATGGGCATAGGTGTTCACAAAAATATGAACCCATGTTTATGAATTATTTAGTATTATTTATGAACCCAACTGATCATGAATTAGATATACAAGATAAATGAAAATGTTCATGAGATCCTACTCACGAACCTCTTGTAAGTTCCTTAATGGTTGTTTCATGTTTGGAAAATCTAGATGCACTCATCCAAGTTGCTTCTTCAACTGATTTATTATTCCACTTAACCAATAAATACATGTACTCTCTACATATTTTATTATTAATGACTATTTAATCCAATAGTGCCTCTAATTCCTACCTCATTTTCTCAAGAAATTTCTACTTCCAATCTAAACTAGAATGATTTAAACTTGACCATTCACTTCTACCTTGTCTTTTAAAGTAAGCATAAAAATCTACTACATTTAATATAAGTGATATTTCCATGCCATTCAAATCGGTATGTCTCATATTAATTCATTGAGAATAATCTAAAAACTATGGAAGGCCTAATCTTCTTCCACTTAAGCATTATATATGTTCCATTGAGAAACCTCTCCTTCCACAAATATGAAAAACCTAAGTCACAAAATTGAAAATATTTGTGTTTTCTTGTCTCATCAACATGCTTTTTTTAATTCATTCTACTCTATGTACTCAATTATATATAATAGATTACCCTCTTTCATTAGTTATTTTCCATGATTTTTCACACTTGTATATACTTTCCTTTTATGTTGGGTCATGTGTCATCACCCCTAACTTAGGTATTCATCATAAAATAATGTTTATAATTTTTGGATAATGATATTATATCCATTCAATGCATAATATCTGAAAACTTACATATCGACTATTCATTTTCCCTTAAACAACCCCAAGTACTCTTAGAATGTCCAAAATATAATTTCAAGGTTTTTTCCTAATTCCTAGTCAGCATATATTAATACCTAATAAATTAGGGGTCTTTTGTGCCATTATTTTAATTTTTACCATCTTTTATTATTTACCCATGTTTTGTGCCCTTAAGGAGCCTATACATATAACTTCACCCTTAATCATTTTAGGTTCTATTAGTATCATCCAAGCCTCTTGTGGGTCATGTCTGTCATGCCTATTTTATCAAGTATTATCAACAGATCATCACATATTATTAAGGAGTGTTTGAATCAATTAATTTTTTTCATCCTGCATCTAGTGCCAAGGTCTTATATTGAATAAGGTATAGTCTGAACATGTAATTGTATTACATTATAAAGTAGAGGAGATAGATCCATCTCCCTTATGTTAGTTTTACATTCACATGTATAATAAAAATGAATTATCTTTTATTATAATCATGTTGGATATGTATCTACAACTTATTAACAGGTTGAACAAGTCAACTAATTTTCACACACTCTTTTTCTACATCATTATTGAGGATTCGATCAAAGACCAATGGAGAAGCTAAATAATCAAATATAGCTACTAATTTTGAAAAGAAAAGCTATAGTTTTTTTTTTGCAATCAATCTATAAAGTAACATAAAAATTCATAATGTAAAACTAAGATAAGTACACAATCATCAAAAAAGGTAAAAAATGATAGGAATAGAGGTGAAGAATTAAAATCTTATTGATTTTATCTAGTACATAATCAACACTTCATCTATTTTATCCTAGTGACAATTCATTTTTTTATATTCATTGTGGTAGAATAGTTACTCCAAATTCACATTTTAATCTCAAATTATATATTTTTCATTTCCTTTCATTGTCCTTGATTTATTATTCATTTGTTTATTTTGTTTGTCTATATTCTTGAGATTAATATGATTATTGTTTTGGATTACATTATTAAAAATATATATTT
Organism: Torreya grandis; assembly: GCA_037957365.1. Lineage (NCBI taxonomy): Eukaryota > Viridiplantae > Streptophyta > Pinopsida > Cupressales > Taxaceae > Torreya > Torreya grandis. The sequence continues at coordinate 2,701,045 of JARHVA010002115.1, forward strand.
TCCCTTATTTTTAATTAGTTTCACACATAATGCTATGTATCCTTAGGCACAAAATAGCTTAAAAGTTTTGGTGAACATGGTACTAGTGATAATATAACCCAAGGTTTCATAACCTTGATCCAATTAGGATCTATCTTTTTTTCCAAATTTTCTATTTTTTTAGAGTTTCATTTAAATGTTCTCTTTTATTGTGACTTATAATTAGGATTCCCTTGGACTGGAACATGTTATCTTTGCTTAGATTTTGCTTAGGAATATGTTTCTTCTCTTTTATCAAGGGTAAAAAATATTTATATATTACCTTCATTTCTAAAATAGAATGGCCTTATGTATATTTTACATGTTATTAAGCTTGAATATATGTTTGTTATAAAAATTATTATCATTATTTCTATAATTATTTCCTTGTATTTATGATATAATACTATCTTATATATTGAGACATTATAAGATAATTTTTTATTCTTTATCTCATAACACAATGTACTTATAATTTTATTTCCATCCTTTTAGTGATATCATTTGTATTATTTATTAATTATGAAGTGTATGTCATAACAACTCCAAGGGATAAGACACATCATGTTATTTTAGTAATCCAAATTTGGTTATGAATACTTGATTTTACATATATTATCTCTTTTTACCATTAATTGACATATGCACTTAATTCACACTTATTTCACTAATTTAACTTATCCTAAGAATAATAAGATAACTAATTTCATTAAAATGGAATCTAATTTAACCTAAAAAAATTATATTACTACTGAAAACACATTTATGCATCTATATTTCCTAACTCAGACCCAAAAAATTATACTTTTCCTAATCAAACAGTAATGCCCAACAAAACAAAGTGCTCAATGTTCATGAACCTCTTTACAATTTATTTCCTTCCCTAAACAATAATTAAAATAAAAAATTGAAAGTTCCCAATTTTTTAAAACTCTCTAATGGATCTTTTACCCTCTCAAATCACTATAAAATTGCATTCATTTTTTTCATTTCAATAATCTTGGCAAACTTGTCAATATTATCACAAGAGCTTATTTAGACAAGTGCACAAAAGACAAAAGTTACCCTTTCTTTCCAAATCACTTTATAAGACCTTCAAGAAATCATGAGTAAACTCTGAATTCAATCTTACATAACCCTAATCCATGTATGATAAAAAAAAAATTAGATAATTCTAGATTCACTCATATAGTCAAAGGAGCACAATTACACAAAACACTTAAGTGGGATAAATACATAAAGGTTTAATCCATCTTCATATTATTGGTATGTATAAAGTGATTAACACAATGGGCTATTGAGTTATAACACAACTCAAATTGTTAACCCATTTTTACTCTTTCACATCCATTTATCTTTTTGTAGCACAAGTTAGGGTTTTGAAATTCAAGAAGACATTTTACATTATCTTGCACATCAAAAAAGACAAATTTATCATAAATATGGATATTTTACATAGTAACATAAGACTATGCTATACTTTTAAGCATTCTATAAAAATTTAAAAAAATGCCGACCAAGGATAATAGTACCCATCACTATTGACCTTATTGGACACTCATGTTTAGATAGAGTCTAAGGTTCATCTTCTTGGTTTTCATATTTATCTCTATTTTTGCATTTTTTCCAGTCAACACAATCAGTCAAACACATCACAAAATTAAATATATCTCTCTTTGTATAGTTTATTATCTATCATATTCATTCTACTTGAATAATTCTAATTGATTGATTTTGTTTTCTTTTTTATGAGTGTATTTATAACACCATACTTTATTGAATTAAATTTATCCAATTAAGAGTTACTATTGCATTAATTCACACTTTATATCTAATGTTTGATGAAAATGATTTTTCTTAGAACATTACAAAACCCTAGGTATTCCTTAGGATTTTAAAAAAATTGGTCTTAGGGTTTCAAAAATAATATCCTGGGATTTATAAAAAATTTCTTTGTTTGTATGAATCTCATTTTCACCTTTATTACAATATATTATTCATGTTTGTAAAAATGGATGATATAGATATTTGTGATGACTATGATAACTATCCAAAATCTTACACAAGCTTCACTAATGCAATTATTTTATCAAGTATAACATGGTAACAATAACAAACCTTATATAAGGTCTCCTCTTAACTCTCAGGATGGTGATAACTATGAACCCTCTAACAAGTTATGTGTTGTAACTATCCCAAGAGGTAGGTTGAGAAAACTTATATTGTCAAATTAATGTAATCAACATATCTTTCCTCAATCCCCTACACCTCCCACACATCCTCTTGATGGTCTTTGTATGCATATTCAATCATAAATACCTAGGGTTTGTGTTTGTGAAGTCCTTAAAGATGAAATAATCACTACAAGAAGGTGAATATAAGAGTTAAAAAATAAATATTATTATTTAGTTTTAAAGATCACGTAATGGGAAAATTAGATCACATTTACAAAGAATCCATAGTATTCTATGTTAACCATGTGTTTCCATATTTATTTATAAATTTTGGTCCTAACAAGACTTCATATCAAAATTGAAAGCCAAAATAGAATACATATACAACTAGTGATTCAAAAGATGCACAAAATAGTGTCATTAGTTGGAGATAAATTAGTTCCATTAGTGCACAAAACAAATTAAAATAGTTGGAGATATAGGTAGACTTGAGAAAAATTGGCTATATTTGAGTACCATTTGTAGTTATTTGAGTGAAGCTGATTTTAAAGTAACTTTATTTAATTAGATCCTAATTAGGTAAATTTAATACATGAATGTATATTTGGGGAAATTTGGGATTAAATAGGAACCATTTTTCATTATATTATGATTTGATGTCATTAATTGAGTAAATTTTCATATATTAGGCATTATTTGTATGCGATTGGGTAGATTTATATGCATGTATAAGGTGATTATGCACATATAAACACCAATTTATATTATTGTTTGATTGAATTTTATTATGTTAGAAAATTTGACTTGATTAAAACTTAATTTGGTGTAATCAAATAGATGTCAGATTTGAGTAAAATAACCATATATGAGCACCATTTGTAATTATGTTTTAATTGAAACTCATTAGTTAAGAATCTTTGGAGTAGACTGTCCTAGCTTAGATGTTATTAGATAGTTTTTTTTGGTGTAGGATATTTATTATTCCATTTTTTATTAAATGGATTATCCTTAAACAAGTAGCTTCAACATGCTTACGTGATTATTTAATCTACAATAGTTATCTACCACTTGTCTTAGCTAAGTGGTTGTTATATATTTATTCTCCACTAGTGTACTATTAGTTAATTCCATGATTATATGTGGAATTTTCATGTTCTTTCTCCTATATAAGATACCTGTTATAAATATATTTATCAATCAAGGTAATTATTTCACATCCTCTTTCATATTTTTAAATACAAGTAGGGTCATTGTTACATAATTCTTGTGTGCTCATTCTATTAGAAGATCACCTATCGGCCAATTCTGTCACATTTATGGAAACCTGGTAATATTTGAGCACCATAATATGTTATTTCATTTTTTTAAATATAATTATTTGATAAAATCATATGAATTAGGAATCGATTAGGTGTTTTCATAAACATGAAAGTATATTTTTGGAAATAAGGGTTTCTTTAGCATCATTTTTTATTATTTCATTGTCAAATAACATTTTTCGAGAAAAATTAAATAGATTTAAACCCAATTAGGTTTGAATATCTATTCAATGATATCGTATTCTCAAATAATGATATTTTATCATGACAAAATGAAGAATGGTACTGTTGTTTGCTTAATGTTGGCTAATCAAGGCATGTTAACTAAACTTTTCTTATAAAATATTATAAGTAGAAATTAAATTTATACCTAATATGCATATGTTAATTTATGTGTTTAATATATTCTTATCTCTTTCTATTATCATTTTAACTAATAATATAATTTAAAACACTTTGTTATTTATACCTAATTAGTTTTTTCAAGCATATTGTCTAGTTTTAGAATATCTTTTTTTTTTTAATTCATTTAATAATAGACATTGACTTTTATCCTTAAGTGGTTCCTAATGTTCAACATATAGAAATATTTATAAATTTTAATAAATTTTGACTTATTATATATTTATGAAAATTAAAAGTATCTCAACATTCTACACATAAACTATCACAATCGAAAAAATATATCATTTTTTACTTTTTTAAAATTGCCTCGATGGATAAATGATGCTTTATTTTTTTTCCAATGTTCAATTAGATAAATTATAGAAATAATTTTATTTACTAAAAATGATAAAATTTTTAATGACACAGAGGAATACTATTTTCCCAAAATACATGCTCAAAAGGGGTTTCCTTTTCAATATTCTTATTTAGTTTCCAATAAAACAAGAATTCTTTCTCAATTATTTCAATAATAATATTTGAGTCCTTCAGTTATCTAAAAAATATATAAAATAATTCATCTATTTCTTCAAATAAAGGCACAATAGACACCTCGTCACTTTTTATAAATCTATAAAAATATAAGGAGTGATACATTAAAAATTATAAATGTTCATCTAAATTTTTTTTCTAATTGAAAAGAATTATAGGCTAATTAACAAAACTTAAAATGTTACAAATTCTATTTTTACACATTATTTAAATTATTTATGGAAAATGTTAGCACAGATTTTATTTATTACATTATTATATTAGGTGTTAGTTATTATGTATTATGTTTGGTTGGGTAGTTACAAGATCACTATAGTTTTTCAATTGATACTATATTGTATAAATTATCTTGCTATGTCAATGAATATAATTGAAGCATTATGTGCTCTTCATCTAGTATAAGAGCTAATTAATGCCTTGGAAGTGCGCAACAAAGTGAAGGAGACATTGTTTCCATGTAATAAGATATTTGTAAAAAATTTAATTCACATTGGCACCTTGGTGAAGTGAAAACATCTGAGCAAAAGTGATGGAGACTGTAGCTAAGACTATGGTCCAAACCTTTGACCACCAATACCTGTTAGAAAATTTCATAGAATGTCTAATGCATGTTGGTTACTTGAAGAGTATGGTTGAAATTAAATGAAAATGACTCAACAAAAGTAGATTAGATTGAAGTCTTAGATATATTTTTAAATGTAATAGTCTATTGGAAGAGTTCTTTATGGTGGTGACTCTAGGAGACTAACATAATAGAATTAGAGATTAACATGATAGGTGGTTCTATTCATTGATAACACTTTGGCCAATTCAAAAGCCTTTTAAGAAGGCACTTGTAGCCAAGGCTCTTGTTGTTGTTCCTCTAAAGAAGGAATAAAATCCCATGGTTGTTTCTCCCAAGAAGAATGTTCTTAGTGAAAAATAAAAGAAGGTGCTTCCAATGAGGTACATTTTTTTAGTACAAAATTTCAAAGCAATAAAATATTATTTTTTAGCTTTGTGAAATATTGCATAAATAAGTAAAGATAATGTCTGCACCAAAATTACTCTTGTTTAATGCAAAACTTCTCAAAGATCCAAATTTTTCCTCATGCAAGATGAAGATGTAGATGATTCTTCAATCCTAAGAATCATGGCACATCGTCACTAGTATAGTCATAAGCCCTGATGGAGCTAATGAGAAAATGAAATATGATAAATATAACTCCATCACCCTGATGTTGATCACACTCAATGTCACTGATGAGGTTATACCTCATATTTAGGATGTGTCAGCATTTAAAGAGGCTTAGGACATTCTATTCACTATCTACAAGGTTAAGAACCAAACTAAAATCCTCCATCCTTAGTCCAAGATCCTTATTCTCAGTATGAAATATGGTAAAAAAGTTGAGGATTTATTATGCTAGGTGGTAGAAATTTGATTAAAACTAGTTACACTTGGATAAATGATCGAAGATAAGCTATTAGTTTCAATCACATTGAGAGCTCTCCATTCTCAATTTTACACATTTATCATGGAACTAAACATTACAAAACAAGTAGCATCTTTTAAATAACTAGTGAATTTTATTTAAAAAGATGAGTTTAAGGATAAATCCCTAGTTTCCAAGCAACATGGTTTAAATTTCCTAAAAGGACCACCAAAGCAATCAAAATAAGAGAATTTTGAGAAGGTAAAATGATGGTGTCATATTTATCACACCAATATGTATGATATTGATCAATTATGGTCTAATGCCTGGACACAAGGCACATCCAATCGAGAGGGTACATCCAATGGAGATGATTCACATAAATTAAAAATACATCCTCAATGATGGAAGTAGGGAGGACATGTAGCAACATAACGACAACCAAAATATGATAATGCATATGAAGAGGAGATACAAATAAAAGCTAATTTAAAAGCATATAAGAACATAGTTTTTGTCTCCCAAACCTCATCACCATTGAGCAATGTTTGGTTGATTGACTCAAGTGATATCAATCATATGATAAGATGTAAGGATTTCTTTTATTCACTATAGAATCAACCCACTGGAGATTAGTTTCAAATTATAGATGATAAGGAGTATGTTGAAGAAGTAATTAGAACTATCACCATTCCTCTCAGGATGATAACTTGTACTATCACAAAGGTACTATATGTCCCCATCTTGATAACAAATATCTTTTTTGTAAGTTATTTCTTAAATCATAAGGTTAATGTGGAGTTCTTGATCAAGAATGGCACCAAATCCTAATTCTTCTGACAAGAAGGTAAGGTAATTTTTAGAGATTTTTCAAAGGATCATTTATCTACCCTAGATGTAGTTTCATTCGATGTAGTTAATCTCTATCTCTATAATAGATTCAATTACCTTTTGCATTATTGATATGGGCATGTTTATATTGGTTATTTGTACTAACTCAACTCGAAGGCCCTGGTATGTGGGCTTCCTCAATTATCCCATTCTTTGCATGCCTGCCCTAGATTCCATGATGGAAAAAACATAGGGTTCTCTTCGAGATGAGTTCCTCACATATCAAGGATCATCTCAATGTGGTTCATACCTATCTATGCAGACCCCTACCGAATTCATTTCAAGGATTCAAGTACATCCAATTATTTATTATTGATTTTTATCAAAATACATAGGTGTTATTTCTTAAGAAGAAAAGTGAAGACTTTACTCACTTTGAGGTCTTCTACCAACTTGTTGTGATGCAGTCAAGGAAGACTCTTCATCTCCTTTACTTAGATCAAGGTGGGAATTTACATCAAAATATTTATTGGCTTTATTGAAGGAACATGACATCAAACATCACCTAACTTCTCCTTTTACACCTTAACAGAATGTAATTATAAAGTGATGCAATCATTAAGTCATAGAGATGGTTCATTTCTTATTTTCCACTACAAAGTTAGATGTGTCATTCTAGGCAGAAATAGTTCAGACAGCTGTATATCTTCTCAATACATCACCTACAAATATCTTTTAAGACAAGATACCAAAAGAAGTATGGATTGGTCATAAACCTTGAATTTTTGATCTAATAATATTTGATTATATATCATATATGCATTTCCTAGTTAAAAAGAGGAAGAAGATCAAACCAGAAATACTCCATTGAATTTATGAAAGTCAAGATGTGGTTTTTTATGAGTCATCATTTAACTCCTAGCCATAGAAGGAGTTAAAACATACCACCTCTTATAGACTATTCCCATAGTTAGATGATGAAAATGAATACTCTTGTAAAATAGAAGGTGAGATGTAAGGAGAATTGTTTTTTGACCTTATAAATATGGAAGATAATTCTTAATCAAATCATTAGCAACATCAACATACAAAATGTGTATAAATCACCATCAAGGACTCACACTTGAACTCTATTCTAGATACACTATTAGGAGTTTAGATAAGAAGATAGGCAAGAAATGAAATTAATCTCACATTAATGAGGTTCGTACTTGACATCAGTAAACCATAGATAGTTCAAGAAGCTTTATGTCAACCTTAGTGGAATAATGCCATGGATGTTAAATATGAGGCTCCTATTAAAAATATGATGTGGGAACTATTCGATCTACCTATAAGAAATAAATCCATTGCTTGCAAGTAGATTTTCAAGACAAAATACAATGTAGATGGATCTATTGACAAATACAAAGCATGACTTGTTGCAAAGGGGTATGCTCAGCAAGAAGGAATTGATTATGAGGAAACATTTTCAACCAATACTAAGATAAAGACCATTATATATGTTTGTGAACTCACAACATAAAAGGGATGAAAGCTTCAATAGATGGACATCAAAAGTTCATTATTCAATGGTGATCTTAAAGAAGTGTACATGACCCATCCAAAAGGCTTCAATAATGAACAACATTGAAAAAATGTATGTCAGCTAATTAAGTCACTTTTTGGACTCAATAAAGTAGCAAAGGCATGGTACATTAAGATTTATGATCATTTATTGTAGCATGGATTCATTCATATCCCCTCATATTAAAATTTTATATCAAGAAGGTAGGCACAAAAATTATCATTCTTATTTTGTACGTGGATGATCTTGTGATCATAAGATGTTTAGATGATATTATTGAAGAAGTAAAAAATGATTTGAAGAAATCCTTCAACATGATAGACTCAGGGCTACTTCATTATTATATTGGCTTATAGATATGGCAAAAGAAGAATCACATTTTTGTCTAATAGATGAAATATGCCAAGACAATACTTGAGAAATATAGGATGACAAATTGTAAAATATTATTAACTTCAATGGAGAAAGTTTTGTAACTATCCAAATTTTAAGATTCACCTCAAGTAGATGAAACTCACTACAGGCAACTTGTTGGGAGTCTCATTTCCTTGACATATACGAAACTAGATATATGATTTGCTATTAGCTATATTTTGAGATTCATGCAAGAACTAAATAAGTGTCATTGGGTTGAAACAAACCATGTTTTAAGATATATCTGAGGTACAATATATTATGGTCTAGAATATAATAAGAACTCATATTTATTTTTACAGGGTCATATAGACTTAGACTATGTTGGATCTATTGATGATAGGAAATCAAATTAGGATATATCTTTCATCTTAGATCTAGACTGATTTCATGGATTAGTAAGAGTAAATTTATAGTTAATCTCTCATCCACAAAGGAAAAATGCCATGTTGTGTGAGAATCTATGTGTGATGTAATTTATTTACATTGCATTCTATTTGACATAGACATTCATGAAGATCAACCACCATTCCTTTTTTGAAATAATTAGGGTGTGTTAATGTTTTTCAATTATATTGGTAGATTTGAGAGACACATATACAAATTTACACACATAGAAAATTCAATGTTTTATTCACAAATAGGAGCTGATTAAACACATCAAAGATGCAACTAAAAATAGGTGAGAGGTAAATGAAATTTGGGGAAGATAGGTGAAAGCATATAAAATCTGGGGAGTTATAAAATAATAACTAAAAATAATTTAATCCACCTCCCTACAATGATAACATTCCCCCCTTATTAAATTATTTTTAGAAGTATCATATTTATAGTAGTGGAGCCCCCTTATTTTAGAAATGGTAAAAATATTTTACACTCTCTGTGTAGCCTACTCACTTTTGAGGTGGCATGCCATATTTTTAGATTCATGGTCTTAGTGGAACCTTAGTTTTTCCTTTCAAGATTACCACAAAAATGGAAGAGATAAGAGTACATCCCTTTGGTTAACACCTTTGGTGGTTTCTTGGATTACTATAAACCCATATGGTTTTTTACTATAGGTTGACCACAAACATGGAGGTGACAGGAGGTCTTGACCACTTTAGTGGTTTCTCAAATTTCCATAAACCGTTTTCTAATATACAAACACTACTTTAGTGCTTTTGATCCCCATAATGTTTTTCATCAATATGTACCAAACTAGAAAATAATATTTAGTATTTTATTGAAAACCACACTACACAATCACACCATACATAAGATAGAAAAACATACTTAAAAATATAACCATATCAATAATGTAACCATGTCATAGGTGACTCATGAGAGGATGCTAAATGTCCTCTAGCCTCCATGTATCTTCTAGGCTATAGTAAGATGTTACTATATGTTTCAAGTAAGAGATGTGAAGGTGACCTCATTAGCTAACTCTTCACTTTCATTAGTATTTAGTGGATCTTCTACTTCAGAAACATTAACTTCAATGGGATTAAATTTCCTTTTGAGAACATCTTGCACTCAAACAAAATAGTCCCATGTTCTATGACTTTTCTTCTTATAGTAGTGGCATTTTATGTCCTTTTTGTCAATATTGGAATTTTTATGGAATTTTTGAGAATAAAGTGCATTCTCATGTTCCTTGATTGTCTCATAAGGCTTTGATACCACATTATTGGCATATTTGAGAGACCCGTATACAAATTTTCACTTACAAAAACTTCAATGTTTTGTTCACAAACACGAGCTAATTAAATACATAAAATATGCAACTATAAATTGGTGAGAGGTCCACGAAATATGGGGAAGATAGGTGAGAACTCTATAAAATCTAAGGAGTTATAAAACAATGACTAAAAATAATGTGATTTGCCTACCTGTTATGCTAACAAAGAATCTAGTGTTTCATAAAAGAACAAAACACATTGAGGTTTAGTACCAATATATTGAAGAACAAGTGTTAAACAACCATATTCAGCTCTAGTATTACCAAATAAATTCACAGATAGTAAATATACTCACCAAGTCACTTGGCAAGATGAAATAAAATATGTTTTAGGGGTACATTTACAAAAATATTATAATAAAGGGGGGAATGTTAGTGTAATTGTTAATATTACATTTTTATCTTATGTGTTAGTTATTAGTTATGATATTTAGTTAGGTAATTACTAGATCACTATAGTTTTAAAGTGATTTTATATTGTATAAATTCTCTTACTATGTTAATGAGTATAATCGAAGCATTTTGTACTCTTTAAAAGACCCTAAAATAATCAATAAAATTTTATGTATGCTTGATTTTTTTTAAATTTCGTTCCCAATTAATGTGATCTTTTGTCCATAATTATCTTGGACTCACACATAAATATTATTTAAATACATTATCATCCCATAAAGGGGGTTCATTTTCATTTGACCAAGAAGCTGTAGAAAGTCTCATTCATTGTAAATATGTTTCAGTGTCATGAATTTTATGTAAAGTGTAAAGTATGTCATAATCCAAATATAATTTCTAATAAATAAATACATCAAGAATCCATCTATTCAATAAATTTAGTAAATGCTCAGCTATGCCATTTCAAATTTCAAAATTATATCAAAAATGTAAAAAAATATTAAATGTATCAAATAAACAGTAACAAGTAACGTACTTGAGCATAATATCTCTACAAATATTATGTTTTACAAGCACACTATCAAGGGTTTTTTTTTAATTATTTTCCATGGTCTAGAGTTATATACATTTATACGGGTGCATGAATGGTATTATTTTTCTATTTTT